>VYXB01004225.1:1227082-1356264 GCA_013397135.1 Pachyramphus minor | reverse complement strand
GTGCAGGCTGCTTGCAATCGAATATTTGGGGTTTTGAAAAAGAAGTCCTTTCCATCTCGAGTAACTTTTTTCGTTCAAAATACAGATTTTGCCCTTTTCTCTTTCCCTAGGAAGAAGTCCAGACCTTTTCTATGGGTCCCAATATACACATAAATGCTATCTCTAGGCCAGTAATTCTGTGGGTGTCTGCAAAGAAAATAGGTTTGACAACAGCAGACTATGAACTTCCAGGGTAATCTTAAAAATCCCTGTCTAGAACATTGGTATGTCTCATCTTGTTTGGCCTCCTGTTTCTAATTGAGCCCAAATCCTCATTTTATTTTTAAATATGCAAATATGGCCATAATCTCCCAGTGACTGCTCAGCATAGGTAATCTGTAATAACAGTCACAGATTCACTTTAGTTCCTTGTGTGCAGAGTTAAACCTCTTATTGTCAGTTAGCTCAGCATCCCAGTTCATTATCAGGGATTTGAAACACCATTTTTGGTTACACCAGGATGTGTAACTGCACTGTGTGTATTTTTGGCTTCATCTAAATGTTTAAATTTCTGTAATGTGAAAGTGTGTGCTAGATGCTTATTAACTTCAGATTAATTGAAGCAATTAACTTGTTTTATGCAGAAAGTGATTGAAGGGTAATATGTTCCTGAGAAACTCACACTACACAAAAGTGCTGGGTTTTCTTTCCAACAGATTATTGATGTTTTTAGATCCAGTTTATGGGGTTTTATTTTGATTCCATCTCTTCTGCATTTTATTGGCTTCCACCTCTGATTGAACCAGATTTATTTTACTCCTATCTCATTTTCTCATCTCCTCTTACCTCAGGCTGCTGGGGTTCACCTGTCCTAGTCCTTTCTAAACTCCCTACTTGCAGGATGTCATCCTGTCTTCCTCTCAGTCCCTGCTGCTCTGGCATTGGGTCCCTGAATCCTCCAGTGGAGCTGTCCTGCTGCTCGGAGTTTAACCAGGTAGCTGTGAGGAGCAAATTAGGGTGTGGGAGGGACCCCCCCTGAAAGGACAGTTTCAAAGCTGCTGTCGAAGGTCTTAGGTTAGGGTGAAATGCAGGAATTGTGTCCATTCATTATGCTGCTCTTTGGGAGAATCCTGGGTAGCTAGAGAAGTTTGTGTCATCTACAGACTCAAGGAAAATGCTACGTTATTGAAGTTCTTAGCAACCCTAAGTGCTAAAACTTAAAACAAACACCTCCACCCCCATTTATACACACCCTGTTCTATTTCTCTAAAGCCATTTAAATTGCCAGCTCCTAGTGAAGGTGCTTTCTCCCTTTGTCCCTTCCCTATCTCTTCCTCATACTTAAATTTGATACATGTTTTGTTCCTTGGAAAGATTTCCCTCTCTGAAAGTCCCTCTGTGTGTGTTTAACAAAAGATACTGTGAATGCTGTTAAGTACAGAGTTGTCTGGGATTTTTTTGGAGGTAAAGTACAAAACCATTTTAAAAAAAAGAAAGTCCAAAGTGTAACAGTGCTCTGTGACTTTTATCTTGATGGTACTATGTCGTAAATAGTTTCAGCTTCAAATTGATCGGCTTTATGAGGTCTCGAGACCTGCCCTGTTCCTAGTATGAATCTTTTATAAATTGTTGGGTCATGTAAATGTGCGAATTGTTACACTTTTTGGGTTTGATATTTTTTACAGAATTATAAAAGGTTTATTGCAGTAGCCGAGGATGTCCAGCTGCAATTATGTTGTGATCTTAACCCCTTGCCCAAAATACACCTCTGTCATCTTAAGTGAATTTTGACAATGTTCCCTGAGGTTTGGAAGTAGATTTGTTAAGTGAGGTAACATTCTGTTTCACCTTGACTATTTGTAGAAGTCTTGAAGAATTTTTTCCTGTAATAAATACTCTGCTTCCCAATGTTTACATATCAGTATGGGAAAATCCTTCTTGTTGCTTCAGAAATACCCGTTCATATTTAGTTCTGAAAGTAAATGAGGTGTGTGGGATTTTCTGTGTTAACATCATTCCCTGAAAAGCCATTCTAATACCACACCGTGTGGCATTCAGAAAAAATATACCCTTGGTTTGAAGTAGTGCATTTGGCAATAAAAATTGCTTCAGTAATTCACTTTCACCTCGTGTTTCGTGCTTCTGCGATCGGCTGCTGCTTGGGACTGTGGGTTCATGACAGTGTATCAAACTAAGCTCGTGCTCTCAAGGGAGCAAAACCACAGGGGAGCTGAAGACCACCTGCCCAATTCAGGGGAGCTGTCCTAGCAGAAAACATCATCTTTTGGAGGGAGTGGAATAATCTTTGCTGGGATAGCTCCCTGAAAAGGCTGGCTGTGGAATCAAGCAAATACTACTCTAGCACAAGCAAGAGGGTGAGAATGCATAGCTGGTGGAAAGAAAAAGTGAGAATGGCAGCAGAGATACAGATCAGCTTGAACTGTCACAGAGTTGCATTTCGGGCTTGCCAGGGCTGCTTTTTGTGGGAGGTAGCTCAGGGAACTAATCTGGCTGACACTTTCTTGTCATGCATGTCATTCCCTTTTTTTTGTGGAGAGGGAGGTGGTGTGGCCTGGGGAGGACAGGTCTGTGAGCAGTTCTGTTGATCAGTGATGCAACTGAAGGTGCAGCATGCCATGGCCTGGAGGTGGAGGGAAGTGTGGAGAAGGGGTGTCTGAGCTCTCTTTGCAGGGAGATGTATTGGGCTGTTGAACCACATGTAAGGGGATGGTCGGGAGTGGCACCCAGAGTCTTGATGCCCTGGTAGGACTTTGATTGTAGAGACACAGAGTGCCAGATGATGACTGATGCTGACATATTTGTCTTCTGTACCAGTCTTGAGTGTTAGCATCTTTTTGAGTGGCTAAAAGCAGATACCTAGAGACAAATCTATGTGATGATTTTAATTTTAATTTTTTATTCCCTCTCCCAGCCTCCAATCACCTGCTGTTCAGACTCTTGCTAGATTTGAAATGGTTGATGAGGTCGGATCAGCAAAGGAATGGGGAGTTTGAGGGAGGAAATAGCCCACAGATCCCTGAAACCCTCCTGACACCTTTTATACAGGCAGTAATAACATTGCAATGCTGTGTGGTCACTGGAGTGGTAGTTTGAGGTGGTCGCATGTATTTCTACGAGCTGGTGATGCTTGGCCCTCTGTTAAATATTAGCTGTACTCTTGGAAACTCCCTGACTGAATTATGGTCTGTGTTGGGGATATGGGGGCAGGGAGGGAATGGTTCAGTGCTCTTCAGCAGTGATCCTAGTTTTGGGCGCAAAATGATGACTTTAAGGCAAAACCCATAATGTCAGAAGATTTCCAGTCATCTTGGTCTCTGTCAGCGTTTCATTGAGATGCTACTTAGCTGTTGATTTCACTCTTTTACTATCAGAATAAGTGGAAGCAATTTCCTTTTTCTAAAATGACCGTTGCTGATGAAATACTGCAACCTAAGTACCTGATCTGTTTCTGTGTACTAATTTGTTGAATAGTTGTGGTCTTCTGTGGCCTTGGATACTTAGGATTAAAGTGTGGATTCTGTGGAAGAAATATGATACATCAGGAAGTGTTAGAAACTAATATTAGTCAAGAGAAGGTGTACAGTAGTTGAATAATTCTGAAATCTTTATTACTTATCTTGATTATTGCTCATGTATAGCTCCAACCTATCATATATGTGTCATGAATTAGCTGCTGCTTCCAAACAGTTAGCTGTGTTATCTTGTTTTGGAAGTAGGCTGGAGTTTCCAAGTGCTTAACGTAGTTCTGGTTCAAAGGTCAGATTGTATTTCTTTGTTCCAAAATGAGAAAGCTTATTATAGCCATGTTGCTGATGAAAAATAATAATAAAAAGCAAGTTAAAGTTTAAATGTAGGGCTGTTCTATACTGATATCTGTTTTAGATATGTCCCCAGCCTTGTCCCCAGAAAATGTGCAAGTGGTACTATTTGCCTTATCTGAACCTGCATGCAATGTAGATACAGCTTGTGGCTTTTTTAAAATTAATATAAATCCATTTATACAGCAATTTCACAGTATAGTAGCTGAAGGCTTATTCAAGAAGCTCTGGTCTACACACAAACATTTCTGCCAGTTTGAGGAAGGGAGAATTACCCTTTTATGACAAAGTTATGCCAGGAAAAAAATGAGGCAACTGTCATTTAAAACTAAAATCTTTAGTTGTAAGGAATGAAATTTACAGCTTGATATTTAGGTTTACTTTAAATGTGTGTGGAAGGATGGTGTGTGTCTGAAGAAGAGTAGAAGTTGAACTACGGGGGATGAGTCTAGATCTATTCCAAATATCTGTTTGGATTCACTACAAATCACTCTGGATTTGCCCTTGTTTCGCTATTTGCAAACAAAGAATAACTTCTACCCTTTCAGGGACAATGTCAACCAAACAAAAGCATACTCAAAAAAATTCTTGATTATCACTTTGTCTTATACTATCTTGAGCTCTTCTTCCGATGCCTGCAACATGAAATTTGGGACTAGACCATATAATTTGGTTTGTTTCACATTTCAGCAAAAATGTATTTTAATTTTTGTGAGGTAATAGTGATAATTGCAAGGTGAGGGTTTCCTTCTTTGGATGTGTTTGCTTTGCAGGAAGTATAGAGTTTTTGGACTTAATTTTTAACTAAGAAATAATGACATTCATCTGCTTTTAATAGAACCTCTCAAAATTAATTACAGTAATCCATTCCATTCATGCAGGAAATAGTCAAAATCCATCTAGATAAAATCTTTGTAGTTTTTATGTTGGGATATATATACTACAGATTTACAGCTTTGTGGTACAGCACCATGTTAAAAGAGTACCTGAAGGACTGTTCCCAGTTTTTAAGACATTTTTTGACAGTTTGTGCCATATATTGATAATAATCCAAATACTGTTATACACAGAAATCTAATAACTGCACTTTAATTAATAATGGATAATACAAAATCCCTATTTTTGTGCTTAGTTGTCTAAATCCTTGTTGCATGGTACTTACATGACTCAATGCTCTGCCATCTTAGGCCGTGGTACACCCAGGCAAGTACGTAATGTGTTTTGATGTGGTTGGTTGTTTGTTTGTTTTGTCTGGGAACTCCTGTTCTTTCATGACTATTGTAAAATCACAATGAAGGTACTTCTTAAAAGTCAGTTTAGGCAAGGTTTGAGGAAAAACAGGCATTTAACAGGATTAAAGAAAACTATCCCTGTCATACATGTTGGGGTAGAGAGAACACTATTGCGGTAGGGGGGACTTTCCAATGCTCTTCCTCACCCTTCTCTGTATATATATTTTCACTCTTAAGAAGATGAGGCTTTGGTTCTCAAAGGTTGTTGGGATGGATATTTATAACTCTCTGAGAAACACAAAGCTTTTGGGATTTTCTGAGGGCAGGGTTGGGTGGGATGGGCTGAGCCAATATAGGCTCTACCTCTGGCTGAGAGGGGTATTAGTGCTTGTTTTTCCTAAACTGACAGAAGTCTGCAAAACTAGCTAATCTTCTGATGATGCTTAGTAACCTGAGTCATCCTAGCTAGGAATGAGATGAGCAGGAGAGCTCATCTGAAACACTGGATGGGATCATGTCTGTGGGGGGAAGGGAAGGGGATAGAATAGCCTCTTCGAGGCAGGGAGTTTTCTAGTTTGCATCTTGTTTCTTGTAACCATGCTACAGACTGTGGTTCTGTTTGACAGTAGTGCTGTCTAAGCTGGCTTAAATGGTCCCCTCTGTGCTGGCACAACTATGTGTGGCAGCTTAGTGAATCAGTTCCCTGACTAGACCTGACTGGGGAACAATTTATTTATTTATTTATTTATTTATTTTTTCTACAACATCTGCAGAGGCAGAGGATGGAAAGACAGAGAATGAAGAGTTGAGGCTATTTGACTGATATTGTCATACATGCAAAAATCCAAGTTGTCTTTCACTCAGTAGGTGTTACTTCTGTGTGCTTCACGTTCATTACAGTAGCAGGAAGATTGCTTCAGTCTCCCTCTTAATGCTCTCTCCATGATAATGAACTGTGGGCTTTGCTTTCCCAACCAGTTCCTCTATTACTAAGTTGCAGCTTTACAGCACTTCTCCCCAGTATCTCTGCAGGCCTCTGAGGTTTCTCAGTTCTCTCCCATAAATCCACGTGGCCTCAGATTCTTTTGGGAAATTACAGATTTAGCTTATTTCTTTTTCTGTCGAAGAATGCCTTACTGTTATTTCTCTGGACATCTTTAAGTCACTTACCATTTGCCCCAGATTTAATTCGCCTCCTGTGCTGTGTGTAGTATCTTGTGTTCTTTTGTGGCGAGTTAACAAAAAATTTCAACTGTGAAAACTGAGTAGGAGATTTGAGTTACACATCGATACTGCTGGCACATGAAAGATGAAGTGGAGGTTATGGTTTTGCAACACTTCTGTAGGACACCACTTCCTTCATAGTAAAATTGCTATTAGATGATGTCTCTGTCCGTTTTTTCCACTGCTCTTACAGAGAAGAGAAAAGATGGTGTTCCTGTTGCATTTTCCAGAAGCGGTGGCAAAGTGGCTGCACAGGGAAGACTTGCAGAAAGACAAAGGATGTTCCTTATGCCCTGAGGACTGTGATATTTTATGGGAGGGAGAAGAGGGGGAGAAAAGAGGACTGGACAAGAGCTCAGTATTCATTAACAAAGGAAGCTTTCAGAAGCTGAATTCAGCAGTGTGGAAAGACATCAGAGGCTACCAGGCAATCTTAACTCTTGAGCTGAGTTTACTTGTGAGAACTTTCCTGGTTGTCTTTTAATGTTTTTTGTGTATGCTTATAGTACAGGTGTTTCAGCATGTAACTGGAGAGAATTGCATAGGTGAGTGCTTGATGTGGTCCTTTGGCCTGCTTGGTCAGGATGGTGGTCCTTTAGTAAGGAGTAGGAAGAGGAACAGGTATTCAAGTGATAGAGTTCTTCATTTCTTTTTTTGTTGGTTGAACTAACAAAAGGATGTGAAAGCTTCAGCCCACAGCGTGCAATTCCTCACTTCAATACTTCCAGGGCAGTACTTGGTGACGATGCTCCTCACCCTGTTCTCCTTTGCACACAGTTACTCTGTAGCAATGTGCTGTTTGGCTCCCTTTGCTACATGTATATGTGACAGGAGGCAGCTCGCTCTGGTACCTGTGTAACAGACCTTGAGTTCCTTCTCCAGCCTTGCGAAGGCAGCCCAGGCTGCCGCTGTTAAACTCTCCTCAGCACTTTGTATGCACAAAGCTCTTAACTGGTCTGCCTGTTCTTAGTGTGCGGACAAACACGTGGGACACTTTTGAAACTGCATCACAGATTAGTCAGGGTGGTGTGCTTGTGCACTTCAGCTGAGGAGTCGTGTGGCCAGAAGAGTTCTCTCAGCCTGTGCCTTGTGTCCTGCAGTCTTGGACTTCTTAAGAAATACGTTTATATGTGGGAATGCACAAAATTTGGTTTAAATGCTCATAGCAACCTGGCTTGCTGCTTGGCTCTTGGCTTCTTTGGTGGTTATTTTGTCCTCATCATGAGCAAGTTGAAGATAAGCTGGTGTTACAGCAGACCTCGTCTCAGGTTTGGTCATCTCCTAGCTTAAGATTTGATGAGAGCTGCTTTATCATGACCTTTAGATGCGTTTCTGAAAATATGCCGTTATATCCTTTACATGAACAACATGTTTACAGAGGTGGATGCTTAACTTTCATTTCACTCTGCAAGAGCAAGAGAATAGGAAAGCATGGAGGTAATTTCCCTTTCTGACCTAAAAAACCTGAAAAGCAATCTTTCTTTAGAAAAGGAGGAGCATTGCTATTTTATCCCTAGTTTTCACTCCTGTTTTGAAGTCATTTGTGAAACTTAAGTTTATATGATACTAGAATCTCTCTTCTGGGATTTCTCTCCAGGGTCTTACTTTTATCTTATGGAAAAAGCAGCCATATGATAGTGTTCACTTCCAAAACAAGCAGTGAGGAAAAACTTCTCTTAGAAAAAACTTCTGCACTTTTGTGACTGTTTTTTGATTTAATTGTCCTCATTGCTAAGTAAGAGGAGTGTCCCTTGCTGGTTTTGAATGTCCTTTGGAAAAGTTCTGTTCCTATTCAACTGGAAGAAGAATGTTTCAGTGATTTTAGGAGTTTTCATTTATCTGCATACTGTAGCTTACTATCTATCAAAATATTACAAGATTGAGTGAAGGATGGAGAGGTCTGAGGGGAAAACTAAGTGTTAAGTGTTAGCTATGTGTAGGTTTAGATGAGCATTCATACTTAAGAATGTGTTGTGTACCAAGCCTTTGTAAAACTGAAGAGTCAAAGTCTCTTGGAGGGGGAAAAAGTAACTTCTTCCCCAAAATACTTCTCATGAACATTTTGTTTATTCTAGCTTGGTGGACAAAATTGTAGCAAGTATGACACTAATTTTGGTGTTTGTGATTAAATGCTTAGTGACTGCTGGCACACTTCTCCTGGTTTTTATATGTTCTGTCCTCCTTGTCAATCCTGTGCATTCATATAAAATAAGAAAAATGTAATCATGTGCAACTGTATGGTAAGATGCTATGAGAACCCAGTTCTTTTATCGTACACGAGTATTTTTGTAGACTCTTCACAAAATCTAATCCCTTGGTGTTGCCTCTGCAGTTTTCCTCAAGTGATGTGCAATGATTTGGGAATGAGCTTCAGTGCTTAATTGAGACAGGCTATCCAGACATCCATTTTGCGTATGATATTTTGAATTCAGCAAGAATGCTGGAGTTTTCTCTTGAACAAGCCTAAACCATGGAGAGAAGAACTGTGTTTTGCCAGGGCTCTCTTAAATCAGTGTTTTTACGACCTGGAGTTGGCAAGAAGCAGAAACAAGGCTATTGCCAATAGTTTAAATTGTGTAGGGTCTTTATGCTTTTCAGGAGCCCACAGTTTGAAAATTACTGCTCTAAATGGTTTGTAAACAAGGGCTGTTTTTCCTTTCCAAAGTGACTGTAGGTGTTAAGGAGTATGAGCTGATATTTAGTCATCTATTAGATTAGGATTGATTTTTTTTTTTTCCTTCTTCTTCTCATACTTCACTATTTAAAAGTATATTTTATGCAAAAATGGATATAATGGAGGATACTAAGCCTGGAAAACTTCAACCTGAAAGCTGACTTCGGGAAAAAGGTTAGAGTGGTGTTAAGTAGGTCTGTTTAAAGTGCTGCACTCCCTATACTCAGAGCTTCTGTATTTTCCCTTCCAAGAACCTTGCTGTGAAGGCCAAACTCCTGCTAGTTTGTGTTAGATGTAAAGATTTCACTGCATTCCTCCCTTACATGGTTGTGAAGGGAACTTTTTAATATACAGGCTTGAGTGTAAACTGATGCAGTCTCTGTGCACTGCACTGGCAGATGCCCTGAAACAACAGGTAAAACGCCTTTCGGGTCTCAAGAGGACATGGATTTATTTGTTTTAATGACTAGAAGGTATTTGAAGTATGAGATGAACACCAAGCTGTTGGTAATCCCTGAGTGCCCTGCTGTTCTGGATATCAAAGCCCAAATAGTCTCGATGCTGACCACTCCCCCAGCTCACTCTATTTTGGTAGATCCATAGCTGAGGTCACAGGCTAAGCACACTAACAGTACAAAATTGAATAGAGTTCAGAGGTTACTCTGTTCCACAAGTTACTCAGTTTCAAATTAGATTAAAATTTGACTTCATAAGTTAAAGATGTTGCAGAACTGTAGTCGACTTGGCCATGGAGGCTGCGCTCCTTGCCTATGACAGATTGGTTCTTGTTCCTAAATCATCTGTTTGCCTGTGACTAATCTTGAATTTGTATCTTCCTGCTGCTTGTACTTTGAACTGAATTCTGTGCTCCAAATAAGAACAGCAGATAGGGCTTTGAATTTTCTCAACCCCTCATAGCCCAAGGACTGCTCCTGGCCCTAGGATAGGAAATGCCTTACGCAGCTTGATATATAATGGGAGATGGTTGAGAGGAAGACATGTATCAAGAAGTCGATCACAGCTGCTTTGGTCTATACTTACTGGCATGGTGATGAACTTTAGCAGCTAAATGAGCTTGTGATGACACCTCACAAACTTCAGAAAGTAAGCAGTTATTTTTGGAAACTTTTTTCCCCTCAGGACTAAAACTACTAAACCTACTTAAAAAAAAAAAAGTCTATGCAAAAACACTTTTTCCCAGGAAACCAGCACCTTCTGCTTATTATGTTTGTGGGCATTTTACCATCCCAACCCTATAACCTGCTTGATATTCTTTCCTATCTGTCTTTCTATTGTCTGAAAGTTGGAGGGTTTTCCATTGCTGTAAGGAAAGAAGAATAGTTCTTTCATATTTAGTTTGGGCAAAGAGATAAGCAATCCTCTGATCTCATCTTTAAGGCAGATGGATCTTTGCTCTCAGCATGCAATGGTGCTGCCTGGGAGGGTTTTCATGAGTCTGCCTTTAAGCAGCAAACAGAGCTAATCAACTTCTGAGTTGATTTGTAGTGGCAGACCTGAAGGGTTAAGAGTGCTGAATTTATTGAATGGTTTTGACATTCTGTTGGTGGTGGCAGAAATTTCTTTAATAAATAGATCACGCTCTGAACACTGGTTTGCTGCCCCATAGTTTTGCCAGTGCAGCTATATTGGGGTCTGTTTGTAAGCTGGGTCCTGAAGTCAAGGTTTGATAAGCCTCAGCTTTAATGAGATGTCCAAGGTAGGTCTGAGCAGGGACTGTGGGCCAGAATAAGAGCCATGGATGTGGGTATGTGCAAGAATCCCTGTAAGTGGTGTCCTGTGCCTCTGAGCTACATTCCGTCTGTTCCCAGTGGCTACAGAAGGACACTGATGCCTGCTGGAGCCCCTTGTGGTTACGTGTGACAAGTGAGGCTGTCCTGAGGACAAGGTCCTGCTTTCTGTCAGCACGGCAGCCAGTGTGCAAATGGGCTTTGGCTGTTTGTGCAGGAACTCACTCACTCTCTGCTGTCAGTCCACTCTCAGCACAGGGTTGGGGTCTGAAGCAGCATGAGTCAGATGGTCCTGGGAAATGGATCTCTCGTTTCAGGTGACCTCACAGAAGGTCATAAGCTTACTCTCCTTTTCAAAATGACATGTAAAATACTTGTCTGAGGGCTTTCCATTTCCTTGGTAGAGCATTCTTTAACTCAGGTGACTCCTCCTGTCCTGTTAGTTCAACCTGAGGGGAGGTAGGCAAGATAGAGACAAAAATGAGATAGCAGAACATCATAGCCTTGAAATATCCCAAGAGTTTTTTTCTCTCAGAACCATTGGATGAAAATGAGTATCTCTCTAAAACTAGGTCTCTTTTGAAAATCCATATTTGAGGTAAGTGGGGGTCAAACTTCACAAAGTGTGCTTTCGGAAAAGGAGATAATAAACTTCAATAGCTGTATAATTACTTGCCTTATTTATATCCACTGAAGGAATGTAAAGGTGCATTGAAAACAGAGAACTGTAAAGTTTTTGTTTTCCTGCTTCTGAGTTAAATTGGCTCTGAGTGCCATACTAAATGGTATAGATCGTTTAATTCAGAGATGTCCTGTGAAATTCAGAGATGAGAAAAATGGAAGGTCAACCAGAGAAATGAAATAACTTTTACATAAAAATATCACCTTAAGTAGATGTTTCTAATGGTGTGGTGGTTGGGGCTTACTTTGGTTTGGGTTTTTTGGGGGGTGTAGATGGGTTTTGGCTTTTTTTTAATGTGGGGTAAGCATAACTTGTGTGAAAGGAAGTCATGGCTATTTAGTTTTAAGGTACTGAAACTACAGACTAAACTGATAATCTTCCAAATATATCTTAAAGCATTTTTGGGAAATGGACTAAAATATTTGCCTTTTTAGGGGAAAAACAGTTTCAGGTAAGTACCCGATTTTCCCATCAGATAGAAAGAAGTGTATAAAGTTCTAGTGTGAAACTTAAGGGATAGTGTTTGGGGTGGCACTGGTGGGAGAAGGCAGGCAGGTTCTGTGGTGGGTTTTTTGGGGAGCTTTTTGTTTGTTTGTTTTTTTCTTGTTTTAAGATTAAAAAAGTAAATAGAAGTCACCAGGGAAAAAGCTTATGGTTTTCAATTAAAGAATCAAGGGTTAGGACAGCATAGAGATTTGCCTGGATGGCTTCTCTGAATCTTTCTTTTAAGGAAATCAACATTGGAAAATGGTCCTCAAGAATATTCAATAAAACTACTGTTGACTTTTGAGCCATGAGTTATTCTTTTTCCAGAATAAAGTTAAACATGATGCTATCTAATTTTTAACTGTATTTCATCACAGTAATGTAAGCAAGTTGATGTAAGAGGGTCAGTTTTCTGGAAAGGCATGAAATTGTTCTCTGTGAAACATGATTATTTGGGTGACAAATAGTGAAATGTATTGATTAGAGTTTATGTATGTCCTAAACGTGATGTTTAGGGTTTGTAGAAGATCCTATAGGAAACATTCAGTAGACATTTTTAGACATTTTAAAATAAAGGAGAGATTATGCTAGAGCAACTGTATTTAAGCAGCTCACCCTGATTTTGAAGAAACTGCAAGTGCACGTTTCAGACCTTGCTGAACTGTGCAAATTTGTGTTACGTTTTTAGTAGGTGCAGGTTTGGGGAGTAACTCTGGTGAAAATTTGAGAAATCACAATTTTATACATCATTTAACCTAAATGAGCAGTATGGGAGAATATAGTTGTTTAATGTTTAATACATAAGATTCTTCGAGAAAGATCTTGATTCCACCACAGGAAAATAGAATACATGTCCAAGTGGTGCATAGCAGTAGAAGTGAATTCTCTTGTGAAAACACAGTTCATGGTTACATGGCAGTTTTTAATCTAGTTTAGATTTAAAATGCTGTAGAGAAGGATGATCATACCACCCCCTTTGTGCCACTGCCCTTACTTCGTGTAGATTCATGCTGGCTTGGATCAGGGAACTGATCCCTGAACCATCTTGTCACTGTGCAAATGCAAGATGAGTGAGCCTCTGGGGGGGATGGGGAGGATGAGTGGGATCAGCTCTTTCAGTGGAGAGGTGGATTTATCATGGATTAAAGTGCCAGGTGATCAGTAATCATAGCTTCAAAACATTGAAGACATGCTGCAGAATGAACTTCCCTGTGACAGTAACCTTCAGTTTGCAGTAATCTGTCTTCTAGTGACTTGGGATAAATGATTGTGGCATTTTGAGTCTTGTTACTCTGCTTCTTGCAATTAACAGTTTTTAAACAGTATATTTTGCAGTCATACATTTTACATGTGCACGTGTTTTAATGCTGCTGGTTTTTTTCCCCTCTAAAGCACTTGAGTCAGGCAAGCCTCATTCTGCTCTTGAAGCTGCCTTGCTAGTGCATGTGTCTCAAGTTACAGCATGTCTCCAGTGAGTAGATGAATATCCAATATGTTTGTTTTTCAGAAAATGAACAGAAAATTACAGAGAAACTGATGCTGTAATGGAGACATTATTGCCATCACAAGTTACTGTCAGCAAAAAGTGATCAAAAAGAGATCAAAACAACTGAATCTATCTTTATATCCTGCAGTAGTAGTTCTCGTAGGTATTTCTTTGCTCTGGCTCCTTTGTCATAGCAGTGATCTAAATTCTTCTTCTGAATTCGAGTCAACACACTTTTGAATGTTGGCCTGAAGGAGGGGATTCTGTTTATCCATCTGGGTGATCTGCATATTTGGGCTTTAAGGAAACGACAGCAATCCCTGCTACTGTACCATGCACCTTAGGTTTATGATGCCAGTTGGAGAGACGGGCTGGTGCTGAAACAGCTTATTTGAAGGCAGTGTTCTCCCAGATGGCTGGGGCAGTAGGGTTTCTAGCCATGAGAGCCTCCTGAGGGTAGTCAACCCCTAATTACACCAGACCTTGTGAAGCGTTCTTGGTCTAGTTCGGTATCTTCCCTTTTCACCAAGAAACAATCTCTACCACAGAGGATATGTAGGTTGGTCACAAGATGTGTAAGTTGAGCAGGTTTGGGCTGAGCTTTCTATGTGGTCAGGCAGTCACAATGTTTATTCAGCATGACTCCTGGTTTAGGGTTTTTCTGTTAAGACAAGGTTAAAAGTTGTCATAGGGCTTGCTTCCAAATGGGAGTCACCAGGGGAAAAAACAGGCAGAGCTGAGGGCAGTTCAGCACTTGTGCTGAGTTCATCTTCTGAGGTTCCTCAGCCAGCAAATCTTAATGGTTGACCAAGGAGCACAGCAGGGATATCTGTGTCAGACCAGCTTTGTATTCGGGAGAGAGGACTGGAATAAGAACCACTCCCAGAAAACATCTGTCTGCTCATTCAGCAGTAGGTCCCATTGCCTTCCATTGGAGCTGTGTGATCTGTGGTGGTCTCTCCTGCAGGAGCAGGAGGAATCTGTCCTGCTCCTTCCTGTGTGTCTCGTCTGTTCTCTACAGCACACTGCCAAAACCTACGGAGCACATGGTGTTGTTGATTCCATCTCCTTTCTGTTCTAATAGGCCTTGAATCTCCTGCATCTTCGCTGTAACGTGCATTTCCTGTGGTTTTCACTTACAAGGAGTCCAGGGCAGTTACACATCTAACAAACTGGAGCAATTGCATGCTCTAGTCTTGAACAGACTTTTAAGCAGTAGCTACACATCTAGTTCCTGAGTAGATGTATTCTAGGATTTCCTGACTACACTTTTCATGATGACGTTGTTTAAGGCAACCCCCTGTGTGGCCACTTACACTTTACCCTTAATGGAATTGGGATTCTGGGCTAGTTAAGCCTTTATCTTAATTCTGAACAGCCATTCTTACGCAAGGTGAACTTTTATAAGTTACTGCTTTAAAAAAAAAAGTGAGATATGTGTGTGCAAAACACTTGTCCCTTATGCAGTCTCATGAACTTGTACAGTGTAACTGATGGAGTGTAGGGATAGGAATGAATGATGGAGCAGAGAAGGGAAGGGCTGCAAAACCTGTCGTTGCTACTGAAAGATCTGCTCAGGAGGCTGTACTTTGAATCTATAGGCTTCATTGGAGTTTGCCTCCATGAGTTTTGGCTCATGCTAGCACTGATCTTTCAAAAGGGGCAAAAGATTACAGGGGTACTTTGCCAGTGTCCCCTGAAGCAAAAAGCAAAAATTATTTTTTGTTACATCCAAAGCCTTGCATCTTCCTAAGATATATTGAGTTCTTCAATGAGGTGATGTGTTCTTGGTTCTGTACTGTCTTTATAGTTTGAACTACCTTAAAACAGTACTGCAGTACCCTTTCAAGCTGCATTTCATGTGCTTTTGGCTTGAGGGATGCCTGGGAATCGGTTATTTAAATCTCCATTGAAATAAGCAGGGCTAACCAGTTACTGGGAAAGACGAGGTGAACTCGTAAGGGCTGTTTCATTTTTCATGCCATCACACCACAAGCAGCAGCTGTAGATGCTCTCATAGGATGGTTAATTTCAGAAATACCATAGTTTAGCCCTTGTCAAGAGGGGGGAAGACCTTCAGTGTCCTCTTTACATATGATGATGAGATGCATAAACTGGAGCATAAACCTCCATGCTGGAACTTCTCCTAAGATTCAGCAACATGATAGGCAGAAATATGGCTTCTGTTAAAATGTTGGGGTTTTTTGTTCATTTGTTTGTTTTTCTTTTTTGTCTGTGGACTACCATGAGTGTAAAGCATTTACATGATTGCCTCACGGAAGCCTTGTTACTGAGAGTAAAAACAAATCCTGCAAAATTAGCCTATTTTGTTAATTTGGAAATGAAGCATGATAAATGGCTCTTAGTTTGCACCTAGAAATATTTCTGAAAAACAAAGGCTTGACAATCCTTGAAGATGAATGCTGGTTACTTAAACTTTTGCATTTATATTTATGTCTGCTGTGGGTGGGGATCCTCTTGTAGCCTTTCTAAAGGTAGAGCCTGTGCTTTCCTCCTGTTATCTTCACCATTAAAACTGGATAGTGCAGCTCGATGGATGAGTGGATGGCATTTTTGGGAAAGTAAATTTAAGGCAAAAAGTAAATGGGGAAGGAAGGATTTTTATTCCTGAACTGGCTATTTTGATTTCTTTTCTCAAGGACTGTAGGAATAAATCTGAACAATATGAGGTTGAGTTGCACCTGTAAAAATGGATTCATTTTGTTAGCTTCCTCCTGTTCTGCACAAAGCCAGGAGCAGCAGAAGTACTGGAAGAGCCTGCTGCGTAGGCTTATGCTAACCGTATGTTAACTTAGCTTAAAAAAAATTAAACCCTACCTCCTGCAGAACTTGATTTGCCATTGAGAGGAGCTTTCCACTTGCTGGGAGTGAAGGGGAATTTTTCAATCCTTGGCAATTGTGCAAAGAGGTGGTTATTGTTATTGGCTCAAGGACTGTAGAAAGAACTTTAATTTCCCTGCTTTGTTTGATGCCTCTGCAACTCCAAACTGTCTGTCAATGCAAATATTTAGCTGACTGTCCACTGTTGCTGCTTCTAGGTTTCCTTCATTTTACGTTTTCTTCCCCTGTGCTTGTCATTCCTCTACACTGAGTGTTTGGAGTTATTTTTTGTGAGACTTTTTTGTTTCCAAACGAATTTTATTTTCTCTCTAGGTCATTTATGTATTTGTCTTCATTAATGTTTGCAACATCTTCCGAACATAGTATCCTCTGTGAATTTAACTAACGTGCTGTTTACCCTTTCTTCCAGATCCAGTTTCTGATCCTACTTCCACATTTGGGAGTATGCAAGGGACAAACACATCTCTTTGCGTAGCTTGACTGGATATCCCAAGACTAGGATGTTAGTATATTTAAACATTTTTCTTTTGCATTAAAATGTTGCCAGTATCTTAATTGCACATAGATTATTATTTTTTAAAATGTAATTAGCTTTATTGGCATTATGCATATTCAGAAGCCTGCTGGTAGAAACAGTTTTCCTGCAGTCTGACTGGTGCTTATTGGTGACTTTAAAATGGGTGCAGGAGTAAAAAGAATTTCAGGGTTGCTTTTAAAATGAGCTTATTTGCTGTTATAGCTTTAGCACTCATTCTTGAAAATGTTGGCTCTTTGTATAATAAGATTAACTGTAGGTTAATCCACGAACATATAAAATCTTTAGACTGTTCAAGATGTTTATGAAAGACCACTTCAGACTTCTGAATGCATGAAGAGAGATTTTTAAATACTTGAAATAGTCAAATATCTATAGAAATACTTGCATTGAGTAAGTGTTAACAAAAAACAAAATTGCACACTGAAGTTTTTTTTTGATTCCCTGCATCACAGGTCATATTATTCTTGGACTTGTAACGAGCCAGTTGGCAGGAAGAATAAGCCCTATGCTAAACTATTTTTGCAGATTTGATAATGCAGCTTCCTTAAAAATGTGTTTTGTGATTGTGTTGTAGCTATTGCAAAATGAGGTATTGCATGTTTTCTGTTCTGTAAGTAATTGTATGGCAGTAATTAGCAGTTCAAAGATAAAGAAGTCAGCATTAAACTAATATGCTATTTTTAAAAATGTTGGTTTCCCAACTCAGCCACCTCTTGGAGTGTATTCAACTACCACTATATTCAATTGAATTACTTATTGAACACTAGTATAAGCAAGTATTTAAAGTACTGAAGTAGCTAGGATGCTGAATGCAGCGTGCATTGTGGAGCTGTGCATTTTGCAGGTTCCTCTGCAGCCTTACTTTTCCAGTGTGTTCTCTCCCCCTTGTAGATGAAAGGAGCCTTCTCTTCATGTGGTTTGAATTTCTTTTGTTAAAACAGCTACCAACCTTCTTGGCTAACATTTTAAAGTAATTAGGTACAGTTTCTCTGCTTGGATTTTAATATATACTGTTCAACTCTGTATAATTACATAAAATTGCAGTTCTTTAGCTTGGCTACTTTGACAAAAGAAGAACTAGTGCTAGGAAAGTGCAGTGTTTTGTGACACTTGTTCTAGTATCCCACTAGATTTTGTTTTAGTGGCTGATTTCCTTCACTCACCTCACTGATATTATTCCTGTGGTTTGATAGAAAAATAAGTTTATTACGGTAGCTTGCAAGCTTTTTGAGGGCATTTAAGACTCATTGAGTGTTATTGTTTATCAAATCTGCTGAAGCACAATATGTTCTAGAAGTGTAATATTCCTTGAACCTGGAAATGTTTCTAGAGTGAAAAATAATTAAAAAAAAAAAAAAGGTTGGCTATACCTGAAATAACCTTGAGTATTTAAGGTCTAAAACTGACAGTGGTGGGGAACAAGGCACTTGCATGAAGTAGTTATTAATGCTTCTTGTACACACGATTTTCAGCAAGTTATTGTTCACTCTTTATGCTGCACTTTGTTCCCTACATGTGTATGATGCTCTTTTTCTTTCAGGGAAACTTTTATATGAAAAATTCTATAGGGAAAAAACAACCTTAAGGGAAGATATTTAGGAAGTGTTGTAGACATCAACCTATTTTATGACTTTTGAATATCTGTTAATGCTTCTGTAGTCTTTTAATCCTGTAGGATCAGATGATTAGGGTGTAGCCTGCAGAAACACAGTTTGTATCAAATTCCTTCACTGTTAATATGGCTGCACTGCTGGCAGTTCCTAGCCATGGAATTAGGAATTTAAGTTCTGAGATTTTGCTCTGAAAGAACTATTCAGAAGTTAAAAAAAGAACTGCTTTGGATATAAGTGATCAGTGACCCTCATCTTAAAAGTTAAAACTTCTAGCAAAGCAGAACTCAAAACTGAAGTGTTTCTGTTGTTTCTTCATGTAGAGGTTGTTAGAGATATTTCAGTCTCCGATGAATTAAGCAATACAACATAGTGTGAAATGCGCAAGCTTGAGAGGATTTTTGTGTAGGTTACCTGGAAAATTTAACTCTGATTTGGAACACAGGATTTGTGATTGGCAGTTTATTAGAAGGCTGAGTGTCCTACCAGTATTGGCACTAAAGAGTTGGTTTTAGATCTTCTGATCATCCTAAATAGGGACTTCATCCTTTGAACAAATGTGAGGTGCAAACTTGTCTACTAAGACTTTTTGTTGAGATACCAGTTGTAAAATTAGACCAAGGCTGGCTGTTCTAGAAGTCTAACCTCCGGATGTTTTGTCTTTGTAACAGTTTGATGTTCTTGACCAGAAACCTGTAATTTGTTTAACTGTGAGCATATCCTGAGATTCTGCTGCAATGCAATGACTTTGAGAAACTTAGCATTCAGAAAGCGTAGGACTGCTGTCTTCTCCCAAGTTCAGATCACAAATGATGCTTTCAAGCAAAGAACTTCAAGTAGACTAGAAACAAAAGTAGTGGGGGAATAGGGTGGTCTTAACCAAAGTAAAATGGATTAAACATTTGACTAAAGAAAGCCAATAATATGTTACACTTCAGGAATTTAGAAGGTCTGGAATAAGTGAGATGGTGAAGGCTGGGGCATGTCAAAAGCTGCACAGAACTGCTTGGCTTGAGGAACACTTAAAGATGACAATAGAAACTGAAATTGCTGTGTATATAATTCAGTTAAGTGCAATATAAGTTGTTAAATATACCTGTGGACAGCAAAGTCACTGTAGCTACCCAGGAAAGATACTTGGGCATAACTTTGAGATCCTGAATGGCCATCATAAAATCTGTCTTCTCTGTCATGTTACTTTTGTGTCAGCCAAATCCCAAGGGATTTTTCCTGGCTATGGTCGTCAGTTCTGATCCAGTAATTACTTCAGGTGTCTGTCTCAAATCTGAATACAGGAAAGGCAATCTGAGTGAGCAAATGAAGAAGTCAGACAGGTCTTGATTTCCTCAGTGTTGTTGTCTAAGCTCTCACTGGTCTTGCCACTTGTTCCTGCTGACATAACTGAACTAGGCCAGGAAATAGTTCCAGTCTGGAAGTAAGGCAAGCAAAAATGATTATTTTTTTTATTTGTCTTCTGTATGCTATTGTACAGTTGTTTGTATTGCCAGTGACAAGTGTGAATAGAAATGCTGATGTTAAGCAGCCTTCCTCCTGTCCCGTGTTGCTGTCAAGGAGGGGAAAGAAAAGCCCGGTATAACCCTGATTGTAGTTTAACACAAAATGCCTTAAAGACACTGGGGTGCTTCTCCTGAGAGACACACCTGCAGGCACAGCTTACAGAATTGGTGGTGTGTAGCTGAAGCTAACAGATTAGTAAGATTCCACGAGTTGCTACATGAAATGATGGCAGACATTACGTACGTATCAGAAGCGAGAGATTTATCAGTCACTTGCTCTTTGGGAAAATTTCAACTAATCCCTAAAGGTGAAGCTTTCTTATAGCTATTTACTGCAATTTTCTTGCTTCTGGGTGTGGTTACTTTTTTTGTTTTGTTTTTTTTTAAAGATGGTTCACTACTCCTAGCATACACTGAGTAATACTCTATCACACCTGGTAATTTCAGTTCCCGTAGTTAATTTAAGCACCGAATTGTTTTGCTGCTGTAATATTTTGTTACAAAGTTGTCCGCAGCTGTGCTTATGCTTTTCTGTTTCCAGAGGAATGCCAGGGCTTGCAGCCTTTTTAGTGCACAGGCATAACCCGAGGTGTGACTGAAGGCTAGGTAAGAATATTTCTGCTGGTATTTAGTTCTGTTGGCACAAAAGTAACAATATGAACACAGCTTTATCTTCCCTTCTGTGTGCAAGAGTTGTCCTGTGCTTACTTTGTACCATTTTGTTCTGGATACTGTTGCTGTTCAAACCACCCTAAAGCTGGAGAGGGCTGTTAAGTTTTAGCTCAGCTTCCTTTGGGTTTGCACCTTGTGTTGTAGACTCATGGAATGCCTTACTTGAGGTGTACTTTTAAATATGACTTCAGTGATCACAGTTAGTCACTATAATATATGCTGTAGCTAGTATGAATTCTGTGCTATGTGTTTTTCAGTGTTAAGATGCTCCTCTCTGTGTGCTGATTTGTTTTCAGGGTTTTGTTTTAGGTGGATAACTTTTACCCCCTTTGCTTGCTTTCATTTACCCTTTCATTTTTGTGTAGCTGCCCGCATCACCCACTGAGTTCACCTAGATCATCCTTTCTTTTGAGACAGAACTGACCTGTCCATTTGAAAATGCGAAGGATACTTCTCCAGAGTTTCTGGGAAGCCCTCTCCAAGTATCAGGCACTGTAATCATTCAGCCTTCTTTCCATGATCCTTCTTTGCTTCTGTGAGCCTTGGAATCAGAATTTAGATAAACTTACTGGTGGTGTAGTGAAATAATCACTTGACTTAAAGTGGTGTATCTTTGCATATCATAAGATTTTTCAGGATGCTGTGAGCTAGCTGGAGTCAAGGTGTCACCCTTCATAGGGGCAGTTATGTAATGGCTTATGATGGAGGTTTATTTTACACCAGGCAGACTTGCAATCACAAATAGCAGAGTAAAAGTGCTTCTGACAGTTTTCACCTTACAGGTAAGCTCAGTGTATTCACTTCTCAACTAAGAAATGTTCAATTCTTTTAACAGGTCTATTAGTTGAAGACCATCAAATTTTCAATGGTGGGTGATATAACTAGTTTCCTAAGCAGAATCACATTTTCGTACTACTGTATAGATCTGAAAATCTCTGTAGAGATGGTGAAAGGGGTATCTAGAACCTGAGAGCCAAAAAGAAAAGAATAATGTATTGGTTAATTCAGTAATGAATCATCATATAAGTGATGTGCTGTGATGAAGAAGATGAAACTGAGTTACACTCCAAGAGTTTTCTAGATTACAGCTGTGGTTTTGGTAGTTGCTTTTTCTGATGGTAGTCCTTGTTTAAGTGGGTTTGGCAGCTTGTACCTGCCCTTTCTGGGCTGATTTTTATTTGTGAATTGTTTCAGCTAGTCTGTCTTCAGTAGGTGATTGTGTTGCAGACAGGGAATAACGTGGGGCAGGACTCAGCTGCTGGGGTAAGGCAACCCTCTTGAAATAGGACAGCTGTGGAGTATGAAACACAGCTCATACCTCAGCCAGTTTGGCTCACACCTCTAACATTTTGGCACCATGCTGATGTGTATCTCTTGAGGCTGGGGTCGAGTCACTGGTGTCCTGTGCTTTCACATATACAACTTTGGTGGGAAAGGGAGGATTCCTCCATGTTTTAAACTGGCTTGGGCCTCTGCTATATCTGCTTGTGGCAAATTGTTCCTGACAGCACATCTGACTCAGGCTGATCTAAGCTTTACCGTGGCCATGAAACAAAGTGCAGCCGTGAATTGGTGCTGCTGGACATCCTATCCCTTCTGTGGGAGGCATTTTCCACGCAGGTCAACTCCATCTACTGCAAAGCTATTCTTAAGCTTGTGTCTCAGGAGCATGGGGTAACCAGCAGTTTATGAATGTCATCTTGCCTTTGCTTGGGAGTGAAGCATTAACAGATTGTCTCCAATGGGAAAAAAGTTTCAAGATTTTTATTTTGGTGCAATAAGTAATGCAACACTGTTGGAGCTGGAGAAAGATTGCCTCAAGTTTGAGAAATGTATGGGTCTCTGTATAAAAATTCTGGTCCATGCTGTTTTGTGTTATTGTACACTCCCATTCTTGAGCTGTTTGACTCTCTTAATCTGTTTGTAAATATTCTACTAGTTGTTACAATTTCTTCTCAGTGAAAGTTGTACCTGGTTGCCTGCTGGGACTCCATACCTGGAGGTTGAACAAGTAAGAGCACCATCTTTGAATTGAAATCCTGAAAAGCAACTCCTGTTTCAATTTGTAATTAAAATTTGTTTGTTTGGATTTTAGTTTAGACTTAGTCGATTTTGGTTTTTTTAAATTTTGATCTTACTCTACCCTTAAATAAAACGATCTTTTTAAGGATACATACAAAGTTGGTAGTTACAGAAGCTCTCCTGTTGTCATTCTTTGCCATTTTGTGATGTCTGTGTTTTCTGGTTTATTGTCTAAGTAATAAAATGCAAGTATTTACATGAGAAGATTCCAGAAAAGTCCTGCATTTTTGGTGACTGGCTGTGAAGGAAAGGAGGCAGTCATAGAATAAACTTCCTGATCTTGAGTTAAAATGTAAAACAGAAGCCCACAACCCCTGACTTGAACAACTAGCCAGATCAGTGATGCAGGATCTGCAAATTGAAGGATCTTTCCACTCCTGCAAATCCACATGAAGACAGCTCAGCCTGCCAGAGCAATTGCTGTATCTTGAGGTGATGTTGGCAGCCATTGCAGGGTCCTTGGCTTTTCTTGAATTCTGCTTCCAAGGCTTTTGATTTGAGATAAAAAGGTTGCATGCCTTCATGTTATTCTCTTCTTTATATCAGATCATACACACAAAAATACTCCTCGTGGGAGGGAAGCAGGAGATGATCCATATTTTGCCTTTTGCCTTGCTGTACTCTGCACTCTGGCAACAAGCTTTATAACTTGTCACTTCTGGTTTTTTGGGGCTGAATTTTCAGTTGTAATCATTGAGATAATATGCCGGTTAGACTGCTAACGTTGGATGGGGAGGCCTGTTTCCATTTCTTGCACTGCAACACAGCCTGGTAACTTTCTTGCTTTGCCTCTCTGTTCTTCCTTGTAGAGGGGAGAGATCTACCCTCTTTTAGGTATTTGGCAGGGCACTTTACTGCTGTGAAGGCAAGTGCATTGCAGTGCTGTAATTCAGATATGTAGCTGATTTTCTGTCATGCTTAGCTCATTAAATTTTAAATGCATTGCTCTGAGTTTGGGATTGCATCAGGGAAAATGTTCTTAGACTTGGTTCTCAGAGGAAAAGGAGTGGCTTGGTTAAGAGGGATGCTTGGAGACGAGTGAGGATGGTCTGCTGCGGCTGTTTTTTAAATTATAGACTAGTAGTGGAATTTTAATGAAGTCCTGCAGAATGGATGGTCAGTCAGAAGCACTTACATCAACAGTACTTGTAGTTTTTTTACTGCTTTTTTTGATTTCTGAGCTTACTGCTGTGGTAAGTTACTGTAACAGTGAAATGACTGTTTGACAGAACATGTACCTTGTTGGCTTCTTGATTGGTTCATGTGAAACTTCTCGACTGGAGATGCTGTTCTACAGTGAATAAAGCATTATTTTAAGACCAAAGAATTCTTTTGAGCTCCAGGGGTCTGTCCAGGGACCCCAACAGGCAATGTACCTGTCTTAACACCCATAGTTCTTTTCTTCTGTATGCATGTTTCTTTATTGCTGTTATAAAGTCAGGTTGTTGATATTTAAGGTCTCTAGAATCCTCTGGAGCAAAGATGTCTGCAGTAGATCCCTGAACAGTGCAGTTTCAGTAACAAGAATGGGGGAGCGTGAAATTTGAAAAATTGCTTGAGATGTGCAGCTTTTTCTTTGTTCCCCAAGAAGCTAAAGCAAAGGTGGTTTAACTCGTAGTTGGAGTACTTAATTGGGCTCCATTCAGATAATGAGATCTCTCATTATAGGTGGATGGGAGTATCTTCTATTTTGTTGCATGAATGAAAGAATGTTCACAACTTATAATTGTATGCATGTCCTGAGATTTAGTGTATATTAATAACTGTCCTGTGACTTTTTTCCCCTCCCTTGTTGCTTGGTCTTGCTTTTCTATTAAGATGCCTGTGACTGAAACATTGAAGTTTAATAGATTTTTGTCCTGAAAGGGACAGAATTCCCATGTTACATATAGACTGTAGGATTTTTCTGAATTAATTCCTGCTTCAAATCCCATAGCTGTGGATAAATATAACCAATCTTGACCAGAAAATCTAGGCATGAGAAATCCAATAAAAACCTGATGTGATGGTGGTGGCTCTTGCTTCATACTAGTTAATGAGGTTCCTAACATGATGAATCCAAGTGCTGGGGGAGAAGGAAAGGGGAATAGATCTCAGTGGCCAGCCCATGCTTCCCTAAATAACACCTCCAGAATCCTAGGGTAGAGAGCCTCAATCTGGTCCTGGAGTGCATGTCTTGTGTCTTCAGCTGGACCTTTGTAAAATTAAAGAGTGACTTATGTCTGGCTGAATTTGATCAGCTTCCAATTTCAGCTGCTGGATCTGGGTATGTCTTTGAGAAGCCGTTTTTCCTGTTCCTAGATGTGTGATTTGTGGCTTTCTCCATTCCTCCCTGCCCCCCTTTCAAAGTAGTGTTTAATTGCATTTGCTTTGGTAAGCAGCCTCTGTGACCTGGGCCTTTTGTTACTTACTGCTCTTCCTGTCTTTGTACCTTCTGCAAATTTAGTGACTGCTTTCTTCCAAGTCACCAGCTAGGACTAAAATGATAAATGGCACAGAGCCAAGAGCCAGCA
This sequence comes from Pachyramphus minor, assembly GCA_013397135.1. Classification (NCBI taxonomy): domain Eukaryota; kingdom Metazoa; phylum Chordata; class Aves; order Passeriformes; family Tyrannidae; genus Pachyramphus; species Pachyramphus minor. The sequence goes on along the minus strand of VYXB01004225.1, from coordinate 1,331,120 downwards.
CCTGATGGACCTCACTAGCAGTAGTTTCCCATTGACACAAACACTTCAAGAGCTGTCACTTAATTGATTTTGAATCTGTTTTATATTTATTTGACTGAGTTTTGTTTCATTTTTTTTTGTTTTGGTGGTTTTGGTTTTTTTTTGTTTATTTGTTTTAATTTTTTGATTATTATTTTCTGGGGTGTTTTTTTCTGTCTGGTTTTAGTCAAAATGTGTTCTGCCAGCCAAAAAATGTAAAATAGTATAATGGTACTTATTCATAATAAAAATTTTAGTTTCATGAAAGTCTAATAAGAATTTTTGTAAGTACACATTGATAGAAACCAATTTTGCTGTTAGTTCCTCAGTAGTCCTCTGAACTGATCTTGGTTTTGAAAACCTTTCCAAGTTGAGATTCCAGTACTTATTTATTTAACGCTTTGACATTTCAAAGGGATGATTTTTTTTTTCCAGGCCCATTGGGACTTTCTCAGTATTTCAGGACTTTCTGGAATTAAACACTGCAGGAATTACTCTTTAAGTAACTCCCAGAAAAAAACTCAACATACCTCCATAGAGTATTAAGACTGTTACCTTGCAAATGTTAATAACATTATCTTGATACATTTTGTTGAATGATTGTATGCCATTCTGTTGAATGTTTCTTAATATACTACCATATTCTTATTTGTATTACCTAAAAAAAACCAATCTACATGTTTGTTCTTGATCTTATCTTTGCTTATTTTAAATCTGTGTGCATCTCTTCTCTGACCTTTGTAACATTTCTGAATTTTGATTTATCTTCTCTGCTCTGAATCTTCCTGTCCATCTTCCAATCTCTTGTCTCCTCTTTGTACTTTTACTCTTAGTCATGTTGTGGATTTGAGTTTTGTTTTTGTTTGTTTGTTTGTTTCTGTGTTTTGGGTTTTTTTTCCATTTAACAGGTCAGATTTTTTCCCCATGATTTTGATGGTTCCTAATAAGTTCTTAAATAGTTAAGAAATTTAAACAAAGTATGTGGACAACTAATGCCTTAAGTTACTTGACTCAATTTCCAACTTTTTGAAGTTGTCCTTTTAATGTGCGAATTGCTATGTATTAAGGTGACTGTTTATTATAAATAAATGCTGATGAATCACTTATCTTATTTTCTGTTGCAATTGGTCCAGTGCAGTTGGACTTGATGGTCCTTGTGGGTCCCTTCCAGCTCAGGATATTCTGATTCTCTGACCTACTATACTTAACTGCTGCCCTGGCTGATACTGATTTAGTCTACTGAGGTTTAGTTTACAAACTGATATTCACAGATTAAATTGATATGCGCAGATAAGGGCTGAAGAGTTGAAAATGAATTATGTTGGTTTTTATTTTCTCCCTTCAGCAGCCTTGATATGTTGGTTTGGGGTTTTTTTTGAGTTATTGACAATTTATGTAGTAATATATTCAAACCAATTGTTGCCTGTCTTTTTTTTTACTACCCTCAAAATTATTTGTGCCACAAACTTAAAGGCAAGCTTTACTGCTTTGACCAGATACATATATAGGGCTGAATTATGCAGTGACTATTCAAAGGTATGTTTGAACTGTGCTGTCTTGAGGTGAAAAAAGGCAGTGTTTGACATGCTGGGCTCTGTGTCAATGGCACTCCAGAAATGCATCCCTGTCTTCTTCTGAAGATCTTACATTCTTGTTTTTTATAGTGGAGAATGTGTCTTTGGCTAATCCACATTGCTAGAGATCAGCCAGGAAAGTCCTCTCCTGGACTATTGACTTCTCTAATACTGTTATCTCAAGGAGCCTGGTAGCTACTTAATCATTACAAGTGCTCTCAGTTTTAAGGGAAAAGATGACTTGAGGATCTAGCTGGATTTTTTTTTTCTTTTTGCAAAGCTTAAGTTAAACTGTTGTGTTAAATTGTTGTCCTAAACTGTTGTGTTAAATTCTTATCTTAAATCATTAGCCATGAAACTACAATTACAGTTTAAATTTATGACAAAATATTTGATGACAGATGGTAAAAATGACAAGAAAAGATGAAATGAAAATGTTTAGATGCAGAGACAAAACTACTGAAATTTGAGCATGCTGAAAATTGCATAGTCAACTCTTCTCTTTAGTTTTAATTTCTTTGCTTGCTACTCTTAGCATAAAAATGGCACATACATATTCTGATTTTTGTCACAGGTTGTTTTAGGGAATGCTTTACTTGCAGAGCTAACAATTGTGGAATAGGAGTAAGAGGGTAACAACCTCTGCATTTAAAAAGTTATTCCACCCTTGCTTCAGTACTAAGGGTTTTCTTTGTCCTGGGATTTTATTATTTTTTTTTCTAATTCTTCACTTCCTTGAGAGTTTTCTGGGATATAGAGTTGTTTTACACTTCATAAATGTTGTATGTTTTAAAACATTAAAACCTTTTTTTTTTTTCCTAAATTCTTACACTAACACCCAAAAGATGTTTTTCATTGTTAAGATCACCAGTAGCATTTGTAAGACTTAAATGTGTGGCTGCTCTGATTGTGGAGAACATATCTGAGAAATCTAAATACTACCAATTATTGAAAATCTAATCTGACATTTAAATTATAATACTGATTTCTAAAATACTGGGGTCTCCATTCTTTTTCTCTCTTCTGTTATACCTGCAACTTTTCCACTGGCCCTGCTGTTCAGCTGCTGTGAACTCTCAGACACTGAAATACAGATGATGAAAATATAGAAACTGGAATTTAGCAGAGGCAGCCATGTTAATTTCTGTTCCATTTGAAATGCAGGAAAATATCATCTGCCAAATGGAAAAGGACAATCGGTGGGAAAAGAAATGTTCTTTTCAAGCTTCTAAGAGCAGTGACAATGGAGAGAAAAAATACTATAAAAAGTAGGCAGCTCCTTTTTCAAGATTTTGTTTTCAATGTATTCTGCATGATTAACTGTACACAGTTGCTCTTTTGGAGCCCTGAATGACTGAACACGACATCACAGGGCTTATAGTGCCTTTGCTGCATTTCTCTTTGCAACTGGGGGGAATAGGGCTCAGCTTCATGGCAGTTTTACCAGTCTTTAGTATAATTTTTGAATACATTCATACTTCCCTTATTTGCCTTTTTTAATGTCAAACATTGCACATAAGATGTTCTGCTGTTGCTATGCAACTGCTAAATCCAATATTTAATATTAATAAAACCCGAGTGGCATTAGCATCACTCAGAACAGTGGGCTAGCAAACTATGATCATACAATATCCAAGCTGTAAAACTTGGCAGGGACTTCAGTGTGCAATTGCATGCATGGCAAACTGTGGGGCAATGAGTCACTGGCAGTTACTATTTTAAGATTGATGAGTTTGAGTAAATTTCTGAGATCTTTTGATATATATATATATAAAAATGTAAGGTTTTTTAAAAGATTAAGAATGAGGTTGGTTAGCTGTTTTCTTTAAGGTTTCATTTCAGAGTCGAATTCTGAGGGGTCACTACCCATAAAAGAGTCAGCATTATAAACCTATGGGTCAATACCCTGATTCTCCTATTTTTCTTCTAGGTCAGGTTGGTCGGCCCTTTCCCACTGTTCCTGCCACTTCCTGAAGCCTGAATTGGCTTTTTTTGGAGGCAGTGCTACTTCTCTGCCTGACAAGGTGCTGTTGGATGGGATGTTTTTCCAGTTTTTCTTCCACCTTGTTTTCTGATCTCTCCCTATTTCTCTTTAGTCTTGACTGCTATTTCACCATCACTCCTTTTTTTTTTTTTTTTTTTTTTTTCCTTTAAACCCCTTTCTTTTCCTCCCCCCCCCCCCCCCCCTTTTTTTTTTTTGTTCTCCACTCGGTCCTTTCTGAGATTGGATTTTTAGTGTCAGGCTCTGACAGGTGTTAGATCATGGATGGTCTTGTACCCCAGCAATGCTTTGACCATCTAAGTCCTGCTGCAGACTGCAAATTCTGTAGGATCCTGCATCTGACAGCTGGCAGTGTTGGTGCGCTGACACTCCCTGAGACCCAGAGGGGTGCAATGCTATTTGTCCTTTCCTTTTGAAGACTGCTGTGCAAAAGATAACTTTGATACTAGATCTGGATGAAGTCAGAATTATTTTAGAATTACTGCTCTTCTACCATGTAGTAACTGATTTCCTTCATAGTACATGATTGTCTAGATTTTGACTGATTTCTTAAGAATAGCTATTTCTGATAGTTTGTCTGTCCCCAATTCACCCATGCAAATTTCTCTAAATTTAAATCCATATTTTTTTCTTAATTTTTTTTCCTGCTGCTTCTTCTGTCCCCCAAAGATCCAGGCAAGTAGGAGAAGCTAGGAGCCCCTAGCTTCATGCAGACCTCTATTAAATCTACAAAGCAAAAGTATTAAGGGGGGGGGGAATATAGTCAGTTTTACTGTTCATATTGTGAATACATTTTTATAAGCAGGTGAAATTTGTCCCCCTTGAAGTAGTCTTTGTACTTTTCATATTCACTCTGCTGACCTGTGTTCTCACAGTATTGGGTAGTTAATAGCTCTGTAGCTTTTTTTACTGCCAGCAGGGGTTTAGTGTAATATTGATTTAACATTTCCCAATAATGGCAGTAATTTTGGTGAAGGTTTTCCCTCTTTTGGAATAAACTTGAATTGGTTACATTTATTTTATGTGAGGCATAAATCGTGGCATTGAAGTAAATAGGACTGTGCGTGTCTTAGATGCAGATCTGTGATTGGAATTTCATTCCTGAGTGACATGGCAATGCTGAATCCCTTTCCTTTTAATTTTCTCTCCTCAAACTTGTAACTCCTCAGGAAACACTGATTCTAATTTTTGCTGAAATTCAGAAAAGTAACTGAATGCCACTGAGACGGAAGAGTATATTCTAATTGGGAAAACATACCTTATTTCAGTGTGGAGAGTTAAATGAGAGTATTTGTGTAGAAATTAACTGGTCGTGTTGTAGAACATACAGTTTTTTGAGTTCTTTTCAAAATGTTTTCTTTCAATGTCATAATGTTCTTTGTTTTTAACCTAGCTATTTACAGAAGTACCGGAGTCACTGGGCTCTGTGCTATGGTTTGTCAGTAGTTCAGTCATCACAATTGACCCATGTATCTTGTAATACTTAGAGAAAGCATGTTGAGCTCTGTTCTTGGAACAGATAAATATAGAACTGCTATTGTGAATATTGTAGTGACGTACTTAATCTAGAAAGCTAACAATTCTTTTATTTGCTTTTAGGGTTTGAAAGTATTCTAGAAGGCCTGTTTGGACCTGGATTATTAAAAGATCTCAGTTTGTTTAAAGGTATTCAATCTCTATGTTTGTATCTTGTTCTGCATTTCTAATGACAGAAGCAGCCCCAGCTCTGCCTCTAGAAAATGTGTGTTACCGTGGTGATTTGTGCTTTTTTTCCCCCTCCCCCAGGCAGTGCTCACAGTTAGTTTCATATTGGCTAAAATTACTAATGAGTGTGCGTTCATCTTTATGTAGCTGGGAGTGTATTTGGCAGTGCTGGGAAAAACAGATTTGTTGTGCAATGATAAAATGTATACAGTTTGGTAATCTGGGGACTTAGAAAAATGGCCGAAATGAAGCCTGCATCCTCAGAATGCAGGCAAGAATGTTGTGAAACAGGTATTTAATTTGGCATTTTGCTTTTGGCTCCAGTTGTGTCGTGGTTTATGAATATGAAGTAATTTGCTATTCTTCTGATTTACAGACTGTGAGCCTGAAGGTGTTTCTGATTGGTCTTTTGATGAAAATTGTCTTTTCTGCTGCCTGAGAAGAGAAAAAGTGAAGGTAACAATGCAGATGTGTGAAGCTAGTAGTTGTAGGGGAGGGACAAAGGGAGGGAGTTTGCTGCTCCGTTAACTGAATATGGAAAATCTGCAACCTCCTACCCCTTTCCCCTCCTTTGGAAAATGGTTTTCTGAATTACAATACACAAGTTAACGAACAGACCTGCCTTTCTATGCAACTTTTTCTTTGTAGTTTGTGAGGCAGGTGGTATGTTTGTTTTCCCCCTGTGTATTGGCCCTTTCTGTTCTGTTTTTTATTTGTTTGATGGGGGGGCGGGGGGGTGAGTTCTTTGTCAGAGATCGTGTTGGGAATCATGAAACCCTTCCTCAGGGAGCCAAACTGTGGCTTGTGCATGTTTACTACAGTCAGATGATGGGCTTATCTTCAATACCGAAATGTGGTTCATTTTAACAACCTAGTGTCTTGTTCTGTACCTGGGAATCCCCTTCCCTGTGGGCCATATCCTTTAATAAAAGGGCTCTCATGTATGGTAGACTCTGTATTGTGCTTGTTCATAACCAAGTCAGAGCCTAAACATGGACAAGTAAGCTTTGCCAATGTAATAAACTTGCCATTTGTTTTATTAAGGAGATTATAGGTGTATATGACACAAAAGCTATCGTGCTATACGTGATTGTTGCTCAGCCCATTGTTGAAATAATGATTGTTCTATAGCATAGGAAGGAAGGATCATCTGCCTGGGCAAAACTTCATTTACTGGAACTCATAACTACTGCTTTTTCCTGCACAATGTTAAACAACACCAGAGTGGATCTCTATCAACTTAGGAATGAAACAAAAGCACTCTTTCCTCTAACATGTGTAGCTGCATGGCTTGTCCATAAAGGAAGTACCTTGTTGACACTGATACTTGCCATGTTGCCAGTTTATTCCTGTTTCTGCATTACAGTTTTTGTTCAGGAATGGAAGGAGGTTTAGGAATGCTTACATTTAGACTAGATGCAAGGCATAATTCCTTCATTGAGACTGACAGCAGGTAAGATGTGTGTATACTTGTGGTGTAAGGAGTTCTGTCTTTTGTCTTATCTCATAAAAGGACAAAATTCAGTGTTTAGCACAGTCCTTGTTAAGCCATTGCATTCATGCAGAAAATAATTTTGTGGCGCAGTCAGAGACTGGTCACAGTCTGGGAGAATCTGACAATGTATGGGTAGGTCTTCAAAAAGATGGTTTATATCTCAGTCATCCTCCTAATCCACAATAACTAAAATAAAGCTCTTGAAAATCAGTAATTGTTAGGTGAAGACAAAAACTAAGAGCACACTGTATAGTGTGCTGATCAGGTACGGTGCCTTGTCCTTTTCAAGCTTCTATACAACCTTTAGTCAGAAGCTGAGATGCCACTATTTATATTTTCCTCTACTTTGCTGGTTTCACAAGTGTAGCCCATAATTGAGTATCACTGAGAAACTGGCAATGTATTCCTTATGCAACTGGTTGTTATCCCTAATGGTAAGGATGCTCACATGATTTCCTATTGTACTGTGTGTTCGATTTTAAATAGGTGAAAGAAAAGATGCAGATGTGGTCACTGCTGGTGTGCTTCACAATATTTTGTCATCAGGGGTTGAAGGAGATTTTAGGATTTTGTAGAGAGTGATACAGAATGCAGAAGGGGTGTGCAGCATTGCTAGGGGAAAAGGAAGGAGATTTGTCCTGATCAGGCTGGAGCGAACTGTGAGATAAGACTTTGGAGTATTTTGTTGTTGTTGTTTTTGTTTGGGTTTTTTGTTTTGTTTTGGTTTTTTTCCAGCCTCTCTGTCAGTTCTTTGGGTTTGGGTTTTTGGCTTTTTGGTTTGTCTTTTTTTGGTTTGGTTTTTGAGGGAGGAATATGGCTCCTTTTAGGTCTAGGGAGTTTTTGTGTGTCAGCTGAGAGAGATGGCAGAGTGGGAGTGCTTCCTTTCTCCTGTGGTTGCAGCAGATTGCTGCACTGCTGGCACTGATGTCATTAGCTTGCAATACAGAGCTAAATAGGATTCTTTCATGAGAGCCTTCAAATAGTGTGAGTTTGACAACATCTTAATTTGAATTGAAATATCAGAGAATTTTTAGAAAAAAGTTTGTAACTTAATTTGGTATTTAGCCAAATAATGGGCATCCTTCAGCTAATGAACTAAATTAGAAATGGTGCTATTTATTTGAAATATCTTCAGTGTGGCATCTGTACTGGTATCTGTAACTCTTCTTTTTAGGGAGTTGGAGGCTTATTCTTCTGTAACTGCTAAAACTGTCTGTTCCTGTACATAAAGTGGTAGCATTTGTGCTTTCTCTGCCTTACTCTCAATTTTTTTTTTTTTTTTATTGGTCATCTGCATCCTCTTAAGTTTTTAAGAAAAGAGCCAGGCAGGGTGGGATGATTTGGGTTTGTGCTTATATACTGCTGAGTTACAGAATTAAAAGGTCTGTAATTGATGCTGTAGCTGGGAGCAAGATAGCCACAAACTGTGTGGCTGTGGCTGGCCTTTTTTTCCAATGAGTACATCTTTACCCATACTCATCTAGGATTAGTTGAATAATTAATAAATGTCCTTCATTTTCACCTTTGAGTGACATATAGGTACCTGGTCTAACAAGTTCAAAACCAATTAAAATCATCAGGTTTTTTTTTCTGGATTTCATTTGCCCTTAAGAATTACCTGTAACGTCGGAGGCCAGTAGTTGTGCTTAAGAAAAATTTAGTTCTGGGCTGTAGGATGAGAATTGAAGGCCAGTATTAGTTTATTGGCAGAGCTCCTTAAGGGGTAAGAAACTACATTTGCTCTCCCACTCTTTCAGTGATGTTGGTTCTTGCTTTTACAAGCAGTCAAATTCAATTACATGACTTCTCCAAAAGATGGAAAACCATCTGCTGAAGTATTCTAAAAAGATTAATTTATTTGTAGCAGTAGTTCTACTTGCAAATACTGAGCAAATGCATGCATTTTTTGGCAGTCAAAATACAAGACAGGTTTTGATAGAGAAATAGACTTGTGTCTTCATCTGCAAGGGATAATAAAATAAAGACAAAGTAGGGAGGTAACATTTTCCCAGTCATATTTTTGCTCAAATTCAAAGCATTTTGTGCTATAACATAGAGCTTTTAGAAACTGGGGTTTTTTTCTTTCATCACAGAATGCAGAGTATACCAATTGTTTCTGTGTGGTATGATCAGCAGGAGCTGCTGCCTGGGTGACTGTGTGCAGTAATGCATGGGTACATTGATGGGCAAGAAAGTCAAAAAAGGCAGTCAGCACTTCTAGCTGCCTACACTTTGTTAGAGGAAGATCAGGTCCTATGGGACCAAATTTGGTGAATTTGCATTTGGATGATCTGCAAATGTGGTAATTCTCTATTGCTTGTGGTCTTTATCACTTCTCCTTCAAGACCCATCAATTCAGTTGGATTGCACTTTAAGTGTGCTTGACTTACTTCTTTTTAATTATGATTCCTAGTATTCTTTGTGGCTTGTTAGATAATCTGACAGAGCTATCATTATGGAAGAAATCTGTGGCTCCATGGATAATGTTTCTATCAAATCAGGTAGTCTCTGCTGTTGCAGCTCAAGCCTAGTTTAAGAAAGGCCAGAAGAAAGAGAAAATTGGAAAATGAATCTTTAAAGAGGATTCAGTTGAGTATATTCAGTTAAGTATGTGGAAAATAAACCACTATTGTCTAAAGCGACATAAAGCAATTTATATGTATTAAGAGAAAAAAGGAACACACACATATGAACACACAACTAATCTCATTAGTTGGTGAGAGCAGAACAAGAAGGATAATACTTCTAAGCACATTAACTATTTTATGGATATATTTAAGCTACAAAAATAGCAAGAGAAAAGATGATTTCTAGGAGCGTATGTCTCGAGTCTTACACTGTTGTTGGCAGAAGATTGCATCTGGGCTGCAAAGTGCTGTAAAATACTCGGGCTTCAGTGTAAGGACCTCTCACAATTCCTTCATTTGTGAAGAAGTGTGGTAGGGTACAGCATGTGAAGGAGTTGTTTTAAAATTCAAAGTTACTTTGATATGGTTTGGATATTTTTAAAAGCTTGTAAGTCATTGCTTTACACAAACATCTAAAAGGTAATATATTGATTATGATTAGCCGTAACAAAAGTCTCTGAATCTGTTGGCCTTTCACTATAGAGGAACATAAACAATAAGATGTGAACTGTGGTAAGTGTCTCAATAATTCTGAAGTTATCATTATCATCTAAAGCATTAACTTGTAGAATACTTGAAGATGGCAAAGGAAATATCTGAAAATTAGTTGAAGTTGCAGAACTCTTACAACTTTTGATGGCTTTAGAATGTGTTTAAACTGTGTATGGAGATCCTCAGTGTGCTGGAACATGCTCTAAAACATTTTTAATGGATTTCATCACTTAAAACTCAAGCGTTTAGACTGTCAATTTTGTACTATGTGGTTTTAAAATAATTTGATATGAAGGCTAAAACCTGAAGAGGCTATTTGTGATAATCTCCAGCCGTGTTTAGTAGTAATGCCTGGTTTCAGTTTTGTTGGTGCATAAATGTTAATGTAAGCATATTGTGTTTCCACTGATTTATTTTTTCTCCCCCTACTGTAGATAATAAATGATATTCAGTAGTCAAGATGAATTTGTTTTGAATTTGATAAATCTGACATTAGTCATCTTAATATGTATGTATGTTAAGTAAGTGAGGGAGGTCTTAAAACTAATTAAACTATCCGAATTTTTATTAATGCTAAGCTGGGAGCAGTTGCAGATGCTTTAAAGGACATGCTCAGAATTGAAAATGATCTTGATAAATTTGAGAAACAGGACAGACAGACTTGTGTTATCAAGTCACAAGTTACAGATGTCTGAAAAGTGATAGGATTGTAAAATGGTAAACTATTTTGGGGACTATATCAAGAGAGGCATTTGTCTCAATACCTGCAGAGAAAAACCTAAATGCTGGTGAAGCCTCAGCTGACTGTAGCTTTTTGAGAGATGTGGGCAAACAAAGTAGCACTGAAATGAAAGCAGCAAGAATGACTTGGTCTTGCAGATAGAAGGAAAAAAGGGTCTCTGGTGCCCTTAAGGCTTGTCTACAGAAAATAGCCGATTATTTTCCTCTTCATGAGCTAAGAATTAAAAAACCTGTACAGTCTTAAGAAAAATGAAGTGTTGGAGAAGACAACCTAGGGATGCTGAAACATTCCTTTCTTACTCACTATTCCTGATCTTGCCTTCTGGGGGTGGGGAGTAAGGGTATGGTGGGAGTCTGGATTGTATCCCTACGGTCCATGGGTTGACCGGTCAACCACGGGTGGTCTGTGGGAAGCCTCCCTCCTTTTTCTCCGCAAAGATGGACAGGAATTATCTCTGTTCTAGCTTGTGGACTCTTCCCACTTCATCTGTGTGTGTCCTGTGGCTTAAACATGAAGTGCTGTATGCATATCTGCACAACAACAGCATGTATCGTACCTTCTCTTTGTGTCAGCAGTTTAGCTTTTGGAATTGCTGTATCAACACTTACTACACGGAGGGTCTCAGTGAGCATCCAGCACTAGTGCTGACAGGGCTGGGCTGCCCAGGATTAGGTGGTCTCTCAAGGTCACGCACTGACCTTGCATTTTGAAAACCTGAGTTCTGTATTTCAAAGGATCTTTGACTTAATTACATAGTTATGCTGTTTATCTTAACATTCAAAAAGAGCTTTAGCCCTTAGGGAGCATGTGCAAACCACTCCAGGTGTCTTTCTCTGAGGATATATTGTTCAGTATAGTGATACTGCACGTTTGCTGGTGAGATTCTTCCCATCTGAAGAGAAGCACAGAGGGCACAGAATGAATCCTGTGTCATAAATAATATGTAAAAGTAACTGACTGGTTACAAATACCTGGGAAAAAAAACCCCGTGAAAATGCTATCTAAATATTAATAGTTTTTTCTTCTTACTGCTAATGCTTCTGAAAACTTTGGTGTGATTCAGGACTGTAGAGTGAGAGGGTAAGCCTGAAATGTTCCAAATAATGATTTTTGGGAAGAAATGCTGGAAAATATAAAAAGAAGAAAAAAACCCCATAACCACAAACCAACCAACCACACACCCCCAAATCAAACAAAAAAGCGCCACTTTTGGAAGTTGAATTTGAATAGCCATCACAATCCAGTGCTTAGAGCAAAAACTTGAATTTTCCTTCCAGGGGTGAACAAACTACAAGGATTACTGGAGTAATTGAGATACAATGGATAAGAAAATACTAAAAAATCCAATAAGCAGAAACAATTCTAGTATGTTTTGTCTCATGTAGTCAGCGCTGTATTGCAGATGCCAGAAGATGCCAAAGATTTTTTTATTATTATTTCCTATATGCAAGGTTAGATCTGACCCTTTTATGTTACTGTCTTGCTTTATGTTTGGTGTCTTAGCATGGGCACTGATAAACCCAATATATGCAAGGAGATGCTCTGTAGTTTGAGGGGTAGTAACTAAGCACTGCCATTTTCTTGCTATTCCCCTTGTTTCCTGAATGCAGATCAAGTGCTCCTGTATTCAGCCGTTCACCAGTGTAAGCCACTTACAGTTTTTTTTTTTCTGGTTGATCCCTTTTTCTTCCTTCCTTCTCTGTGAAGAAAATGTACAGCTTTAGTTAGCCTTGTTAGATTAAATTGTACTCTTCTTACACTGCCTTTATATGAGTAATATAAAGTACACTTGTTTATGGTGAGCTGTGGTGCCACTGGACTCTGTTTCCACGAAGTTGCTAGGCCAGGATTTACCTGTATTGTCTTAGTTGCAAAACATACTAGGAAGATGTGAAATGCATTTTATTGGCCAAGGGTTATTTTTATTTTAGGCTTCTTCCAGAGCTATAGTCTGTTAAAGGGCAGGGTGTCAGATCAGGTTGAAGGGGTAATGTTTCCTTCAATTCTGAATTCTCTGTTTGTCCTTTGAATTAAAATAAAGGTTTTTTGCAGTGACTAGAGGATGCCAGTTAACTCTAATGGGTCTTATTAATATGAATCTCTGTGCATCAGAGTTTCCTTTTGTGCTGAGTTTCCTTTTAAAGCAAAACTTCTGTAAAGGCTTAGATATTTCAGTGTTTGCTACAACACTTCTATATGCCTAGATTACTTCTGTTATTAGTTAATTTGTACACGTCTGCTTTTCATACCAGTTAATAAGCGGAGTTTACAGTTGTCCTGATAATGCCTAAAAGATTATGTATCTCATCTTGGACTGTCTCTCAGTAACTAAAACAGATCCTGCATTAAGTTTGCCAGATGCAGCAACACATGAAGTCTTACCTGAATCATTCCTGCATTAAGTTTGCCAGATGCAGCAACACATGAAGTCTTACCTGAATCATAACTCTCAAAAAATATTTGTCTTATTATCCACAAATATTTTTATTGTGAAATCCTGTACAGATACTTCACATATTTTAGTACCATAAAAGTACAACTGCATTTTCAGGGTGTTCATAAAATGCCAGTGAACTGTGGGAGCACTGGGGTGCCTGGCACAGAGGTGAACACTTCTGTTATAGCTAATCCATCAGTTCAAATTTGTATGAAGGAATTAAAGGCTATTTTAAAAGAAGCGTCTCTCTTCTGTGGGAGCAAGCAAGTTTGAATCTCTGGTATGGAACAGAGTGTCAGGCTCTTACCTTCATAACATCAAATGTGGTTTTCCTCACCTGTTACATCAGAGTTTCCTTTTGCCTCATCTCTTTATTTGGCACAAAATGCTGCTTTGTCTCTGTACCCTGCCTGAATGATATCTCCCTTTACTTTTGATAGAGCTTTTGGAAGCTGTTGAATTACAAATATGATGTGAGAGCCCATGTTGTTCAGGCCAGAGTCCACAGCATTTCATATTATTACCCTTTGCATGTAGTTCACGTGACTGCTGTGTTTGTTAATTTACTACGGGCTGGCTATCTAACCTTGCTTCATGAAACCTCTTAAGGTTGAGACAGCACAAACTTAAGAATTACTTATTTTTTCATTTATTGTGATTTATAAATAAATTGACAGTTCTTTCCTTCCATTCTAGTCCCATGAGGGTATGAATCTGAAATAGGCTTACACAGTAGAGGCCAAAAAAACCAGATGCAGCCATATTATGGTAACTGATACTTTGTAAAGGTTAACAAAACAAAACACTCCCTAAACCCAAAGAGTGGTTGTGTATGCATTCCTGCAGTAGGTAAATACAGGTAACTTTAATATAGCTTAAAATGAAAGTGGAGGGAAAGGGACAAGAAAGGGATTGTTCTTCTGAGATAGGAGCAAGGCATTAAACTGAATGAAATGAGAAAAGGGATGTGTATTTGGGGGAGTAATCCAGGTGTTTAGATTCTGTATTTTTGTAACCTTTCCTTCTAGTTTCTTGAGTGTATTTGAAATGAGTGATTTATCCTGGCCATCTCAGACATTTAATTATCCTAGTTCGAAAATATTTGAGATAACTCAGTTGTTTCCAGTTGTTAGAGAGAGAATGGATTTTAATTAACTGTAGGTGTTGTAACAGCTAACTCTTAAAAGTGGCTACTACTGAGCCTCTTCACAAAAGAAACTGTTTGTTGATAATGCTTGGTCATTTTTTGCTCAGTTGCATGGGCGCTTTATAGAATAAGGAGAACTACCCGTGTTTTGCCTTCAACAGTTATTTCTTGGGTCTAAAAGTAACAGCCAAAGAAAAGTGCTAGATGTGAGATTTGCAGCCAAATGTTGTAAAATATCTAAGTCATCTTCTTGTTATAGGGCTCTTATTTCCCGTAATGTTATCAAAACTTACAGGCTTCTGCTGCATTTACAACAAGAAAACAGGACAAAGTACAATGTTCTGAAGCAGTCAAAAAACAAGTTATGGTTTCAATAGATTCAACTCTGTGCTGAGAACCTAAAAAAGTTTTGAATTTGGTAAAATATTTAATACATAAGGAATTTTGTTACTTTTGGAGTCAGGAAGATCTTACAAATATTGAATATCTTTGCAGGAACACTTAGTCAGTCTGGATGAGCCAGCCTCGGAAGCTGGACAAGAAGCTCTACTTAGACAAGAGCAAGCAAAAATCATTCGTTTTGAAAGGCAAGCGGAAGAGTTCCTCAATGCAGTCTTTTACAGAAAAGGTTAGTTTGAATGGGGGGAGGGGGGAATAGTGTCTCTTGTGGTCTTTTTGCATGCAATGCAGTTATCAAAGATCTGATGCTCAAGTTGTCACTATATGTTGAGTATTTTTCAGTTGTCTTCTTTATATATATTTATTAAGGGTAAAAATTGACTCTCAAGTAATGTAGCAGTACAACAGTGTGGGCTTGGGATTGAGGAAGAGAGTATGACATATTTAACCCTAAACCAGATCTCTCCATGAGAACACTGGTGTTTTCACTTTTGGAGAGATGACTCAGATCTTACCCAGCAGAACTGTTCCCCTGAAGCAATGTTTAGGTGAGTGGGCTGTTTGGAAGAAAGGTCAAGTGGCGGTGGTGGTAGTAGGTGGGTAATGTTTTTTTTTTTAAAAAAATATTTATTTTGTATTAATGGAATGTGTACTAATGCAGTTTTTCTTAAAGGTCATCAGTCTTCTCACTATGAGTAGTGACTACCCACCCTATCACCAGCAATTTACAGTATAAAATATTGTTGGAATAGTGCTAAGGGGGATATATGAAGAATTCAAAGTGTGATTAGCTAAAGAATTGGAAAATCTGTGCTGTAGAATATGCTGAGAACAATAACAGCAGCTCAATGCTGGAAAATCCCCGAAATATATTCTGGAGAGTTGTCACTTAAACTGTGCTCTTAGGAAAGCAAAAACTCATTTCACTCTTTTCTACAAATCTGACAAATGGGAATCCCGAGGTTGCTTCCAAATGCATCCTGAATGAAAGTGCATCATACTTATCAGTCTAACCCATGTGTGAGAAAATCTGCCAAATCAGTAATTCCAACCTATCTGCTGGGGGACAATGCAAGGCTTCAGTTTAACGAATTAGAAATTGCTGTAGCCAGTCCCCAGCCCTTCCTCCCAGTGACCAAAATATTTAAAGGTGTTTTAAGTAGATAACAGTATCTTAGCCTTTCTTTTATGACCCAAATGAATAAATACAAGCTACACATTATGATGCTTCTATACTTTTTGCAATACATGCAGGATGGTAGGAAGGATAGTTACTGCATTACTACTGATAGTTCAGATAATGCCTTTATTCCAAGGCTTCCTTTTCAAGTTTGGGGTTTTTTTTCTTTTAAGGTAAATATTTCCTTTTGCTTTTAAATTTATCCTATCTCTCTTTAAATCCAGAAGGAATTTAAGAAAAGTAAAATCTAGAGAAAATACATTTTTTTTCCATATTACTTCTTCTGGTGAGGAAAAAGAAGGGCACTTCCATCACTTCCATGTTGTTTATAAAAGACTTAATTCCTTTAACACTGAGCTTAAATTTTTATAACTTATAAAACGTGTGTGTTTGTCTTCTAGGAAAGTGTATGCTTTTCTAATTTATTAGGAAACCAGTGGCAGATATCGCAGTGTGCTGATACTCTGTCCGTGGCCAGATACATGGAATGAGGATAATAAAACATGTCAGATGTCTAAGGAATGTTTGAGAATTTTTTTTAATATACTCTTGTTTTCCTTCCTCTGGCAAAACTATGCTTGGTGCAAGAGTAATAAGGGAGGGGTAGAAACCTGGCAGGAAGTCGGTTCTGAATCCTCAATGCATTGTTGTGAAGCATGTCTGTGTTTAGATTGCTTGAAATCTAACTCATGCCAGTGCCCTAAGATCCCCAGGCACTGTCATACCAAAGAGGACACAAAGAATGGCAGAACTCTGACATTACTACATTGCTCAGAGATGCTGAGCTCTCCTGGCTTCATGCCAGCGATTAGTTCTTTTCTTCTTTCCATCCTCACTGCCAGTAACATTTGAGACAGGGATTTTGTAACCCAGGCAGATCAGGGAAAATGCAGATGTTCTGTGAACAGGTGCCTGTTGTATGTTGAGGCTGCACAGTCATGTACTGAACATAAATAGGTAATTAGCAAGATCAGCAAACTTTTTCAATAGGTTTAATCTTACATTCTTTCTCTGAAATTTGTGTCCATGCCACTCTGACTCAGTAATGCTTCTTTCATGTTTTCTAATGAAAGCAGGATGGTAGAACTTAGTTGTCTGTTACCTTTACTTTGTAGCAGGATAGGACCTTCTTCTGGTTTAATGAAATCATACCTTTTTTTATTTGATACTGCCCTTTTAAGATTTCAGTATAAAAATACACAAAAGCTACTAAGGTTTTAAAGCTCAGAGGTACTGCTTTAGACCATTTATAGCTGATAAATATTTGCTATATTTTTTCTTCTCTGAGAATTTCCATGTTTTTAGTTAGTTTTGTTTTGGTTGGTTGGTTTTCTTTTTAAACCTAGACAGGAGTCAAGATAAACACCTGGTTGATTTCAAGAGATGCTGCAGGGACACCAGCTCACATTTTCCATTCATTTTTTTAACAGCTTTAATCCTTAGCATTCAGGCTTTACATTAAGCAAGAAGTCTTTAATGTAACTAGGTAACTATCCTTCTGCTTGAAAATGGAGTTTTGTGTCCTGAATTAGTGAGTTTATCTTGAGCAGCACTAGAAAGTAGTCATTCTGGGCTGATTCTCTGAAGTTACAGATTACAGAGATGCATGGCTGTAGGTGTATGTAATATTTTATTTCTTGGTGTGTAAATATGTTCAGCTGCAAGCATTACTGAATTGAACATGTAAACATGTAAAGGCCTGATTCTTCATTCAGAAGACACAGGTGCCATGGAGCTCAGCATTCCTGCCAGCCCGGCTTGTATATGCTACAAGCACACGTCAAACGGTGTCACACAAATTAGTGTGATCATGCCATCAATTTGTGTCCCTCTGGGCTTCCCTAGAACCTTTTTATGTCCTTCAGCAGTTTATAGTGAAGAGCCTGGAAAGTGGAAGAAACATCAGCACAGCAGAACAAAGCCACCACACTTTTCCAGGCTGGTGTCCTTGTGGACCACTTGGGAAAGAAGTGAGACTATAAATGTACCAAAATTTAAGTTTGGCTCATTTCTTGGTGTTGTCTTAAAATAGTAGTATCTCACTAGCAACAATAAAACATCCTGTAGATTTTACAAGAAAATTGTTACATATGTAAATATGTAACATACACGCCCTGGAAGTTTACAGCTATTATGCCACCGTGAGAATATACATAGTGACTCAATATGGTTTTTCATCAAGAAACACCATGGCTGCTTACTGCTACTCTCTGTTTTGTGGGCAACCCTGCTCAAACCTTCACGTCAGTCATCTTTCACACGTCTGTTAGAGCTGGTTTGGTGGATTGATGCACTTTTGTAAAAAATGGTGGCAAAAGGCAAATCTAACACTGTAATGTCCCACAGAAGATTTTGTTAATGCATCTAATAGTTCAATCTCAGTGGATTGCCTTTCAACCTGGGCAGTTTTTTTTTAAAGAGGAAGTAAACACTTCTCTATTGTTCCCTTTTGAGAGCTGCTTTTAAAGATTTGATCAGAGAACACAATCAATGTTTGAAGTGAAGTGGCAGGGCTTAGCCTCTGTGATTCAGGAGTTACAGATTTACCTTCACATTGTGGATTAATACTGATCTAAAATACTGATTTTTGTCAATAAATTTTAGTTGCCCACACCCCCAAATACCTATGTATTTTTACACTATTTCCTATAAATAAATGGGAATGTCTACCTGTTCCATTTCACATTACTTACTAATAGATTTCTAGAAATCTAATTACTTCTCAGTGACACATCTTGGGTTTTTGTGTATTTGCAAGTTCCTTGGGTAATTCCTGATGGTGCATTGATTACAATGGTAGAAACGTCAAAAGGAATAGATAGAATGAGATGGAAGACACTTGAACATTTGATCTTTGTGTGAATTATTTTGGATGATCAGAACTGTAGGGCTTAAATTCTCAGTAGACTTCTAGGGGACTGCTGCAACTTTTTCCCCTTCTGTAGCTGCAGGTAAGTTACTCAATTCTTGCACTGAATAACCTGTTCAATATTTTTGGAATGGGCTTCATTACTTGGTACTTTCATTCATGGGTCTAGCTCTCCTTTCCATTTCTACACCTCTTAAAGGTCTGGTTGAATATATCTGTATGTGAAAACAAAAGATGAGATTGCATATTTCTTTTAGGAAACTTTTGGAAACCTTTCTTTTTGAAAGGCTGTACCAGAATTAGCAATGGTTCTTGTTCAGGTGTTCTAAAACTTAAGTACATTTTCTACAGAAACTATCTTTGCCTTTCATTTTTTTTTCCCTAGATTTTTTTTTTTTTCTAAATAAACTGACTTAATATAAAAGCTGTTTTACTTAAAGTGCTTCCTTAAAAGAAATCTCTAATATTTGCAGACAGTCCTAGGGTCTCTGACCCCAATATTCCCCTAGTGGCCCGTGAGATCATGCAGCGAATGATCCGACAGTTTGCTGCTGAATATACCTCAAAAAATAGCTCTACTCAGGACTCCAGCCAGCCCAATAGCACAAAGAACCAAAGCCTGCTGAAAGCATCTCTGGTCGCCTCCTCTCCCACGGCTGCAACTGCTCAGAACCCTGTGCTCAGCAAACTGCTCATGGCTGACCAAGACTCACCTCTGGACCTTACTGTCAGAAAGTCTCAGTCAGAACCTAGTGAACAAGGTAGGACTCTTACCAGTGTCTTGCATCCTACGGCAGTCCATTAATGGCATTCTTGTTGCAAATCCAGACAATTAGAAGGCTGAACTTCTGCGTAAAATGTAAAGTGGAAAAGCAGTAGATGTTTTTGCAGTAAAAGAGACTTTTTGAAAGAATGTAGGCCCATAGACATGGGTGATTCTTCTGAAGAAGGGCAAAGGGTATGGACATGCTCCAGACTCAGGATAAATGTGCTGTTCCTACTGGAAGCTGCAAAAACCAGTATGCCAAAATAGACTATATGCATGCTGATAAGACAGGTTCATGTGGTTATGAAAACTATAATGTTGTCTCTTCTCTGAAAATCAGTACACATTCTTGACTGAAGGGCTGATTTATTTTCTTTCTGGTCATGGTGTGAGAAGAGTATCTTTTAAAAGTCTGTGAGAAATTGCTTTGTGAAGGCTGTAAACATGATACCCATGAACTGCACTAAACTTCCAGGTTTGTGTGCTTAGAAGAAATGTCTCTTTCCTACCTTAAAAATAGACTTGTTCTGCAGAGCACAGATTGAATAACTTGTAACAGTGTTTCAGAGCTTATTTTAATTCAAAAACCTTGCTTTCCATCAGAAATGGGTTTTTTGGTTTGTTTTTTTTTTTTTTAGCAAGTAAATTCTGTAAGTGATGTAGTATGTGAACTTTTTTTTCTGAAACTGTTGAACAGAGGTTAAGTGTGTCCTACTGATAGGATTAAAATTAGCCCCTTTACCCTTCTTTAGAAATGTGTTAGTGCCTGAAGTCCTTCTATCACAGTAGGTTGTCCATCTGCGAGTGGAAATGGTGCCTTAAGGAAAAATAAAGCCTTTTGCTATCACTTTATTCTTTGAACTTGGGGGTTAATTTTATGTGTCCAACAATATGCAGCTTGGGCATCTGGACATTGCACTTACAGTACTTACTGAAAGCTGTTATGACATTTCAGTTGCAAACTGCAGTGGAGGGTTGAATGGTGTCTCTCTTTAAGTGAGGAGCTGTACAGTTAGCTGATAGGCATTTGTTTCTAGATAACTTCATTCTAAATGCATTTCATGAGTGTGTTTTGTGTATATGTTTATAAATGTTAAACTGTTCTCATTGTGAAACTTTATGCTGAAAGAGAGGAAGAGAATCAGTTTTGCTTTTGTTCCTTTTTATTTAGAGGGTGGTATGGTGAAGAAAGCATGTACAGGAACTGTTCTTTAGCTACCATGTGATGGAAAAAGCTGTAACATAATTTATAATGCTCGTAACACTTGTTATGGAATTAGAACATGTGCATATTGACTTATATGGTAATCTGTTTGCTGATGTAATTTTTGTTTCCAATTTACATTTAATGTAATTGGAAAGAGATTTTGCCAAACTTGTTAATGAGAGATTTCAGAGTCTGTCATGAAAGACTGCTTGTGCTGCTTTGTGTTACATTTTGTTCTAGTGGGTTGAGATGAACCCAGCTAGTTGTAAGCTTCTCTGTGGGGTATGAGGCTCGTCCTGCTTGCCCTTAGAGACTTGTAGGTGATACTGACCCCTCTGACGGAGGAAGTGTGGATGCAAGTGCCTGTGGCAGCAGCCTGTGCTGTTCAGTGTAGCCACTTGAAAAGGAGGTGCTACTTGATCCAGTCTCTGTATCTTGTGCTGTGTTGTTCAAAAAGAAGATTGAATTTTCTGCTCCCTTAAGTTTGGGTTATGGTGTGTTCCCAAATGCAGTGGGTGGAACAGCTTTCTGTAAGTTAATTCTAGTTCACTCTTTATCATGTTTTTTTCTCCATATGTCAAATGAGAACTTTGAGCAATCTGAAAGCCATCTTACATTGTTCTTGTGTTGGATGGTATTTACTTGATTAGATGGAATGAGCAAGGAGCTCTGAAACATCTTGACTTTACCTTGCCAACAGGTTTCATTTCTCTTTGCCTCGCAAATTCCTCGTTTCAAAGTTTCCAGGAACTTCAGATGGCTGGGCTGCTTTGATGAAAATGTTGCCCTTATGAAAATGACCGGAATTTCAAGCTGCTTCAGAGCAGTAGGAACAAGGCTTTTCTGGCTAAAAGCACTCCTTTTTCTGGTGCCTAGAAATGCATAGTTTATGTAAGAGTTTTCAGAGGAACATCGCTGAATGTGAGGAAGTGCCATTAGAGAGTGGAGGAAGAAGTCTAGCAGGAAAAACAATTTGGTATAAGGAAGAGAGGGAATAAAACAACACAATAGAGGGGGAGAGACAGCAGCTTTGCCAGTAGGAACCCATTAGAGACATGGCAAAAAAAGATGAAGCTGGCTGCCACATGGGAAGTAATCTCATACCTGTGTGTTCACTTGAAAGTGAGTTTCCAATACAAAATTCCCAATGAATTTTCCTACAAGAGATTTGGATTAAAAAACTAGAATTAAAATATGGGCTTACAGCTCCCCTTCAAGGGGTAAAATATCTCAGCAATTTGAAGATTGTCTCATTTTTGGACCACAGAGAGTTATGCAATTGGCTCTGTTGTATCCTGAACTCTCATTTGTAGGTAATTTTTTAAGCTATATCTCTTGTAACAGATACACTCTTAATTTTGTTAATTTTTGTTGTGATTTCTGAAGGCTATGTTGAAGTCACATGTAAACCATATTGCAAACAAATCTAACCCTTATTTTGTTTAAAAATATAATTAAACAAAAAATGTAGTGTGCTAAATATGAATTTGGCTTAAAAGACTTGTTTTGTCTTTTCAGCTGAATACAAGATCAGCATGGCTGATCCTGCTTCTTCAAACACTGAAGTCATTCTTTTGTCTCTACAGACGGTGTGCTTGATTTATCCACTAAGAAGAGTCCTTGTGCTGGCAGCACCTCTCTGAGTCACTCTCCAGGGTGCTCCAGTACTTCAGGAAATGGGTAAGAGAAAGCAACTTACTATGACCTTTTAAAACTTGTGGGGTTTTTGTTGGTTTTTTTTTTTCTGCTTTTTTTTAAACTAAAAACATGTGCTTACCTCCTGTTAATTTTAACTTACTTTTGGTGTTAACCCTTTGGAGTAATGTGTTTTTCAACTTGTACCTTTTGGCAAATACCTTCACCCCACCTGCCAAATCAAGACAGGTTTAACTTGCAGTTAAGAACACTAGTATCTGTTATTTAGGCCAATTTGGTGTTTACCCACAGATCTTTCCATTACCTGTTTCTTGGGTTTAGTGGTAAGTGATTTCCATGGAGATATAAGATCAGCCAAATGCATGAAGAGTCTTAGAGTCTTTGCAATATATTTAGGCTTCATTTCACCTAGGGGAAAGTTAGCTAACAAGAAGATTTATTTTAGGGCTGACAATGATTTGGGTGATGAACCATGCTGAATTAGATTTAAATCACTGCATGATTTTTGTTAATATTTCCTAGAATAAACCAATGACTTTAAAAAAAGGAGAGGGTCTGGGGCAGGGAGTGTGGTAATTCAGAAAACTTTAAATATGGCTTTTTGGATTTGCAATTGTACTTTAGCACTGAACAAGTTGTTTTGTTTTTTGTTGTTTTTTTTAAATAATCACATACTCTTGCCTAATCAGTTCAAGGTGTGAAACAATGTTAAATTAAAAAAAATTTTTAGGTTTTGTATTTCTAATGGTCACCATTTGCATACATTTAGAAACCCTTTATTCTTAGTTAAGATTGAGTTAATTGTACTGGAGAGGCTGACTGGGAGTATGAGGGGTTTTGGGTCTTGATGGGAGAATTTTATCTTGAAGCTCCTGTGAACAAGTAATTTTTTTAGTGAAGTACACAAACAGTGTATTGTTTAAAGTGCTATTTAATTACTGAATTTAGCTTTATAATAACCTTTGAAAAACTTGAAAATCTAACAACCCACTACCACCACCAATCCCATGCACTGCTAACAGCTGACTGAATTTTTGCATTTCTGTTTGGAAAAATATTAGTGTCTCAGATTTTTCCCTTCAAGATCACTTTTCCATTTACTATTTCTATGAATAAAATACTTCAAACCTTGTTTGATACTTTTTCACAAGTCTTTAGCATAAGACTTCCCTACTAGTTCTTCTCTTTCAATCCTAGACAGGTTATTTCCAGCTTTGTTTTCCTAGGAAGGCAGCAGAAGCCACTGGGGCTCTGTACTGTTTGTTCCCTTGTTTGTGGATCAAGTGAGGGCCAAAGTCCAACACACAGGATGGCAGGGCCAGCATCTGGCACTGTCCTGCTCAGTTCTGTGGGTCCAGAGAGGATGTGGCATAGTGGCACCTGTGGTTACTTGTACAGGTGTGTGGTACATGAGGCTGGCTGCAGTTTGTTTAGCATCAATGAAGTCAGGTATAACCCTCTATAACTGCCAGTATGACCATTATTTAGGTGTAGAATCACTGGTTCACACTGTGATGCTGATACATGCTGTAGAAGGGGCAGAGAATGCGCATCACTTGAGAGGGTTCTCTGGAATTGCAGACTTTCACTCATTTCTCTGGATTTTGTTCTGATTCCTTGTGGACTCTTGTTGTGCGCTTCATCTATAACTTGTTGCATCCTGGAGAGAAGCGAGCAGCATATGCATCAAGCACTGTGTACGTTATGTGCCAGGTCCTTTCAGTGGATGTCTTTTCTCTAAAGACTTTTTTTTTAATCCCAGTGTGATGTTAAAAATAATAATGTAGCTTTTCAGTAGTACGTATCGTATCCTTAAATAACGCTGACTTAGCCGGAGGGCTTTAAACCAGTATAGTGTCCCAGAGCATTAAAATAGGTTCTTTGTTAATCTGTACGTTGTACATGGAGAAATTTGGAGGTGGATTTTGAGACTTGTGGATTTTGGATTTTAGTTATTACAGGGGGCTAAGCAAGCAAAGCATTAAAATGGATGCAATTCTCTTCAGCAGTAGTATTTTGTTTCATAGAAAGAACACTTGTGCTGAAAGGAAAATGGTAAAAATACGTTTGGGTGGGTTTTTTTGGTGTTGTTAACCCTTGATCTGTATGACAGTTGGAAGTTAGATCTTTCTTTTCCCAGCCATGCTTTATATCAAATGAGAATCAGGGACGTGTATATGCAGTTAGTTGTTTAGAGAGCAATTTGATAAGTCCAGTGTAATGCGATGTTTTTCTTTGTGATCCACAGTATCCCAGCTTTCGTATTTGGTGCTTAATGAAAGTTGGGCAATACCTTTGAGGCCTGATAAACTTTTTCTTTTATCCTGAGCAGCAATTCTTCAATGTGATGTAAGCAAACACTATCCAGGGTTTCCACCTATGTGTAGATACTGCAGGTGGCAGTCATATTTGCATGTTGAATATGTTGCACTTTGGCTTACTCTTTTATTACTGTGCTTGTTTAGTGGTAACGTCACACCAGTAACACAGTTGTGTGTAGATCTATGGCGATTGATCACTACTTTGTAATTAAGGTGCGATTTTCAGACGCTTGCGCGAAGTCTTTTCTACTCCGAGAATTTGTGAACCCAACCAGAGACCAGCCAACAGGTTTCATTTTTCTTTGCCCAAAAAGCTTCTCTTTTTTTGCGAACAAGTTTTAAAACTGACTGATGCTGAGACTTTAAAAAAAAAAAAATTAAAATAATAAAAAAAAATTTAGAGAAAAAATAAATAACACAAAAAGTGATGTTACCCAAGCAAGGCCTTCTAATAAAGGAGTGGCCCCCTCACCCATCCCTCCCTACCTGTGCAAGTCCTGCTCACATCAGTTTCCTTCCATCCAATTAGGCGACCTGGGAGACCCAGCCAGCACCATCCAGAGGGACTACAGAGTGGTGATGGGGTACCTCCAAGAAGCTTGCAGGATGGAACCAGGGAAGGTTATGGCCACTCCACATCTCTTAAAGTACCGCTGGCTCGATCACTCCAGATTAGTGAAGAACTGCTGAGCAGAAACCAGTTTTCTACGGCTGCCAGCCATGGGCCATCTGGACTACAGAATCATGGACAGCACTTAATATTATCCAGGGAGGCTTCTTGGGCAAAACCACACTACGAATTCAATTTCAGCCGCATGAAATTCAGGGGAAATGGTGCACTCAGCAACATCAGTGACCTTCCTTTTCTTACAGAAAACTCTGCCTTTCAAAAAATGGCACTTCAAACTAAACAGGATGGGAAAAAGGACGTGAGCCATTCGTCTCCTGTGGATTTAAAGATACCACAAGTTCGAGGCATGGACCTTTCATGGGAGTCCCGCACTGGTGACCAGTACAGCTATAGCTCTTTGGTAATGGGTTCACAAACGGAGAGCGCGCTTAGCAAAAAGTTAAGGGCTATCCTTCCAAAACAAAATAGGAGAAGTTTGCTGGATGCTGGACCAGATTCCTGGGGCTCAGATGCTGAGCAGTCTACCTCTGGACAGCCATATCCCACCTCAGATCAAGAGGGAGATCCTGGCTCCAAGCAACCTAGGAAGAAAAGAGGGAGATACAGACAGTACAACAGCGAGATACTGGAGGAAGCAATCTCTGTGGTTATGAGCGGGAAAATGAGTGTTTCCAAAGCTCAGAGTATTTATGGGATCCCCCACAGTACACTGGAGTACAAAGTTAAAGAGAGGCTGGGCACTTTGAAAAACCCTCCAAAGAAAAAAATGAAATTAATGAGGTCGGAGGGGCAGGATGTTTCAGTAAAGATTGAATTAGATCCCCAGGGAGAAGCAGCACAAAGTGCGAATGAATTGAAAGATGAGTAGGGATGTTGTAGAGTGCCAATTACTTTGCAAACTGGGTGAGCACTACTGCATAGTTCAACCATCACTGAGAGCACCTGAGTCTCCTGTTTACTGCAATGCTCTTTCCTTTGCAGTTTAGCAAAGACTTGTGTGAATACAGGTGAAAGATGTGCTCTGAATGTCACATTTGTAAATTTTTCTAGCCTGGTATGGTGCAGTTTCCCTCCTTCACCTGCCCACTCCCCTTTTTGTTCTTTTTTCTTTTCTTTTCCTTTTTTTTTTTTTTTTTTGCCTTTTGCATGTTTCTCTGTAATAGAGAATTGAGTTACCTCACAAAGAATGCAGATCTGTGGAAGTGGACATCTTGCCTGTAGAGCCTGCCTGAACTTCTGATGTTGGATTATTCATGTCTGCCTTTATAGAAATAAGTCCACTTTGTTAAACTGATACTCTCCTAAAACCAGGCATTTTACAAATGGGAATCTGTCATTCTTCAAAAATGTTTCAGAAATCTTTCTTTCCCCCTTATTTTTGTTGATCCAGTTGATTGAAAGATTTAAGCTAAATCAAATTATTTAGGAATGGTAGCTCTCTTGAACTCAGATTTGTTTATTAGATGGATAATCAATTGGGTCTAATTAGGCTCTCCACTGTTTTCTTTCTAAATTAACCGTACTTACCATTCATTGTCTGCTTAGTGCTCACCCGGAGGGGAGGGGAGGGGAGGGAAAACTTACATACACTACCTTCAGAATATGTCAGTTAATTATTTATAACACTACCTTCACTGTAATTTTATTTGGTGTTTTTGAAGGGTGATATTTAGACTCACCTGCTTGAGGATGTAGCCTTATCTCATGGAAGACAAGCTTCTCACAGTCAGGAGCGGTCAGGGTACACTAAATGATGTATTAGGGTATGCCTCATTATACCAGAACTATGGTTCTTTGTGACCTTCATGTTTTTTACAGACTTGATTCTGAGTTTACTAAACTTTGTGGTTCCAACAGGTAGTTTAAATGGCTCTAATCTGGGGAAGGGGGATTTGTGTAATAAACTACTGTGATATTGCAAAACAAGGAAAAAAAAAAAAAAAGAAAGGAAGAAAAAGCCCACAAAATGGTGATCTCAAACGTTACAACCTCAGTAGTCTGCCCAAATGTCCACATTAGTGAAGGAGCTTGTTAATGTTCAGGGAAAAAGTAAAACACTGGTAGCCTGATCTAATTCAGGCTCTGCATCATATCTATCTGTAATACTGTCAGGGTCGAACACTCAATGAATGGGTGTTTCCTTTATAAATATTACAGTTGCCAGTAGCAGGAATTAATTTAAGTCCTGCTTTTTTGTTGTTGTTTTTATTTAATCTGTTTTGATAGTGGTTTAGCACATGCTAGAATGAGCATTTAAACACCATAAAAGCACTCCATAAACCACAAATCTGGGTTGGGTTTTTTTTTTTCAATATGGTGATATCATTATGATTATCTGGAGATCCAGGATAAGTTTTGTACAGAACTTTTATCTTTGATACTTTCTGCGGGAGTGGTCAGTAACTAAGTGGAACTTACTGGACTTACCACAACATGACCAAATCAGAATTGCTGGTTCTTCAGGTAGAAGCAATTTGGTCTTAATCTGTGCAAAAGGTAGATAGAATTACCATTTTTCTTCCCCATTTGCACAACCAAAAGAAGCATTGGAGTTTTTATGTGAGAGCATTAAGTGATGTCAGTGATTGAAAGCGGTTTCTCAAAGTTCATGGGAGGGTGGCCTAGGTAGCCCTAGGGATGCTGAATGACTTCTGGAACAGTTGCTTCTATTAGCCTTTCCCTCTCCCCAACAACTTCATATTTTCAAAGGTTAGGCACACCATTACTGTTGTTTTAAATATGCACTGCTCATTCTTCAAACGGACTGGGCATTTGCCCCAAGTATACTTTGTTTTTGTTTACTTAATATATTTTAGTCCTCAAAATCCTGGTTCCTTGTAGCTCTCTGGTTGTCATCTTGGCATTTAAAGCAGTTTAAGCTCAGTAGCAGTATATAAACTCTGCAATACATTCCAGTTTAGCTGGTGATTGCAATAAAGGTGCAGTTTAAAGTGTGGTTTCATCTGCTGTTGGAGGTTATGGTAGAAAGTTTGTTGCAAGTTTTTTTTAAAAAAAAAGTTAACACAGTTTTACTGTTGAGAGAGGTTTAACCTTTTGCAGTTGTCTTTATTTAAGCAACATGAGTTGAGTTTTATAAAACTTGTCACTGTAGTGTACGTGGAGTGCTCATTTTACTAACCTAAATATTTTGTATGTGTATGTTTAAGTGGGTGACAATCGTGCAGCAGAAGAATGGTGTGCCTACCCTTTAATGCTGCAGTTTTAAAAGAGAATTTGTCTTGTCATTTCAGACTGTAGGCTAAGAATTGTAAATAGATAGTGAGAAGTTGAGTACTCTTTATTTGCTTTGGTTAGAAAGTGGATTTAAAAAAAAAAAAACCAACAACAAACCAAACGCGTAACTCTCAGTTTAAATGTCCTGAGACCTGAAGATTGTAATACTCATGACTGCAAAGCTTTTAAACACAACACTTGATCTGTGATAACTTAATATTCAGGTAATCTTTCTTTTTCGAGAAGCTTTTGAACAACCATATTTCCTCCAAAGGTCTCTGTTTAAAAAGGAAAAAAAGAAGAAAAAGTGTAGATTATTTTTAAGCACTAATTGCATTACGTTGGTAACTGCAATATGAAATAGCCATTATTGTTTTGTGAAGCATGGTTGAGATTAGTTAGTGGTCCCTTTTTAAAATTTCATGAGCCTCTCAAAAAATAAAAACAAATTTAAAAAAAAGCTGCTGAATATTCAAAAGATATATATTTTACCTTATTGTAGGTTTTGTAAATTTAGTCTGTAATATTCAGGTGCACCTTTTAATGTTACCTTTTTGTTTCAAAGTCCCATCTAATGTATTTTCTCTGAGGTGATTCATCACATAAGACTAGTATCACTCTAAGTGCTGCAGTGATCACTAAGGTTTTGTTTCATTTTTCACTACATATTTTTTGCAGGCGCTTTCAGTGTAGCTAACTAGTGGTATTTGGGATCATTTTAAATATATGATTGGAATTAATGTTTGTCCATTAGCATGCTTAATTTTCTGCTGACCAGCAGTTTGCATGGCCAGAATCCCTGATTGACCATATTTTGGTGTGGGAAGGTGTGGTTCACTGCGGTCTTTGTAACAAAAGCCTTGTTTCTCATCTTATTTCTGGTAAGTGGATGCTTATGTTACTTGGATCACTTGGACAGGAGAAAGGTTTAAAACCTTTCGCCTGCTGCTCTTCTGAGATCGCATTAACGTGTAACATAGACAAACTGCAACCCTGTAAAAATCGAGACGTTGTTAGGACGAGACCTTTCGGGTATTTTCCGTCACTAGTTTTCTCTTACTCCTGAGAATGTCCATCCGATGTAGTTATTGGACTTAACAGTATTGTTGTGTACTACGTTGATGTAGCTGAAAAAGCCTGACAGCAAGAAACTGTGAATTATATTTGTGGCAGTCTCTGAAAACTAGTTTTTCAGTCCAAGTACCATGAAGGAGAATCCCTCTCCCCTACCCCATCCTAGAAAAGTAATTTTATATTTTGTGTGTATAAAGTTTTAAGAATCGAAGTTTCATATTGTACTGAAGTTTAGGTGTCGCTTGGTAAATCTTTGCTGCAGCATATAATTGAAAATGAGTAAGGCTTAGTGTGGTAGGGGTCCTGGTGTGGAGTTAATTATCGTACAGTTCTGGTGAGAAAGCCCAACATGTATGAAATGTGTCCTTTTTTTTTTTTCTTTGGACTTGTAAGATGTAAAAGTGCTTTTTTAGAACTCTGACCTATTACAAACTATTACCTCACTTTCAGCCAGCTGGATCCTCATTCCACAGTGTTGTAGGCATTATTGTGGCCGTAACGCTTGAACACAGCTATGGAGTTGAACGTTTGCAGTTAGATATATTGTAGGGACACATTTCTGGACTTGTTTTTATTTCTGTCTAAAGATAATTTATTTTCCAGTCATTCCCTGATTTTTTTTTCTAAAGATTCAAGACAGTTTGCTTTAGAATTTCTCATTTTATCCCTGTTGCACAGGAGAAGTTGCTGCATAAGCAATACAGGTATGCCTTTACTTTCTTGTTGCAGAACTCGTAACTTGCTGCTTACATTACCAACCCTCTTGCTAGACCTGAAGTCAAACTCTGAATTTTCATGGCTATTGGAGAAAAAACAATTTTTAACAATGCAGGGGTACAGGTAGGATAGTGCCTCTAGTAAGGGAACACATTCAGCTTCTGTGTTCTCACACAACTCCTATACCACCTTTTCTGTAGAACTTTCCAGTGCTCGGGGATATTCCTAAGCCCAGGAGGTAACTGCACGTTAGACTGGGTAAGAGCAGACAAGGAATAGTCTGTGCTTTGTCTTGTGGCAGGCTGACATTTTCATATAAATATTTCTTTCATGAGTATCTGGGAGTACATTGCCTTCCCCTGAAAATTCACAGGAGCTGGCAAAGGGGTTCAGGGGCTTTAGGGTTGAGTAAGCTTTGTGGAACAACTTTTTAGTTCTGATTGAATTGCTTTTTTATTATCTGCAACAATTGTTATACAGGCAAAACTAGAATTGCCATGTGTTTCTTTTCAGTTTACTTTCAAGTAATGTCCTTGAGTCTTAGGAGAAGAACACAGTGTCCAAGGAGTGAAGGGAGCACTCTGCTGGTCCCTTTTTCTCAAAAACAGTGTGGCTGCATTTGTAATGTAAAGGCCTCTTTCTTCAGTGAAGACAAAATTTGAACTCTTCAGTGTAAAAATGCATACCCTTGTTGCAGTCTAAACTCTTATGAAGGCAGATTTATTAACCTGTACTGAAAGCTTTGTCACAATATTTTAAATAGCTTAAATTCTCTACAAAATGTTAGAAGTGGAATGGAAAGTGTTGTTTCCCTCATTTTCATGAGGACCAGAAACATCTAGGTATTCCCCACAAATGTTTCAGAAACTAAATATAATTCAGTCTAGGTCAATGTTGCTTTTCTCTTGGCACCAGTAGATAATGTTGTTTAATATTGGTTTTAAAAGGTGTACTAAAAGAAAAATTGTTTTGAGACTAGTTTTAGTACTATAAAGGTTTCTACTTGATCTTGAATTAAATTGAAAACTCAGTAATTGGAACCTTCAGAAACCTGAAAATCTGCACTGCTAGTTATATGCAGTTCTGATGGATGCATCAAATGAAATTGTCACTACAGTAACTCATTTGAAATTATCCAGTGTATAAACACAATGCACTGTGGTGATCTACTAGGCAGAGAGATATTACAAACTCAAAATGATCCGTAGATCCACTTCAAGTATACTCAGAAAAAACTGTTAAGTAGTTACAGCATTCCATTGTCCATCCCTCTCCTTCTCTCCTGTTCCTACTTTGATTGGGGCCAAGTCTCTATACCAGTATTACAGCAGCAGTTTTGGACCTTGTGTCCTACTGAATTATGCTTCTATTCAGGTATTGTCATAAACCCCTTCATATTCAGAGAGCTTTATTTAATCCTCACAAAAATCTCTTAGCCCAGTCACAAAATCAATTTTCCTGGGTGATGTACTAGGAAGGAGGATTTTTTTCGGCCTGTCCAGGGCATTTCATTTACCTTTTTGAAAACAAACATCCCCGCCCCTGCCCCACGCTTGTCTCTACTGAATTGGTAAGTATAATTTAGAAGGACTCAAGATGATAACTCTACCTTATGGAGCAGGGATTAGGACAAAGCCTTCATTCTGACTGAAGCAGAAGAAGTTGATGTCAGAAACAATTTCTATAGTCGTCACCTAGTACAGTTTAGCTGTAATATTTTTTCCTACTCGGAAATAAGGGGGACACTACTACAGATACTAATACAGTTTATCAACTACTTGGTGCTACATTTCTCAAATATTTTTGCAGGTAATTTTTTTTATGCCTGCGTTGAAAGCATGTAAACTTTACTGTCCCTATAAAAAAGCACTTGTCTGCTTTTTTATAGTGACAGTATTCTAAAGTACCTATTCTAAAGTACCAGAAAAGGGATAAATAACTGCAGCACTTTTTCTGTTACAATGCCAGAGTCTTAATTAAATCTGGTTTTCAGGTTATAAGATATTTTAAATGTACAATCTAGGATCATTAACGGCTTTTCAGGTCAGATCATAAGGTCTTTTAGGATATTAATCTGTCTTTTAAAGACTAGTACAACAAAATGTTCGGGAGTTCAGGCAGGGGATGTATAAAAACATGCCTGGTATTTTTAACTAATCATTTCAGTAGGCCATTTCAGGGCTTGACATTTGGAATCTGGGATGATGGGTAGGGAAAGGGAAATTTCCCAAACTGAAAAATCATTTTGGACCATTGTTTAATGTTCAGTTTGAAAACTATATCACAAGAAAATGGGTAGGGATTCTTTTTCCCTTATGCCTTCAGGGAATGAGTAGTATTTAGAATCTCTGGCTGAAATTCAAGCCTTTTTACCATGTAAATTTTTAATATAAACTCATTGACATGCTTTTTACATCTGAGGACTGAAAATGGATCTTAATGTTTAAGTTGTGGAATGGTTTATTTCTTAAATGAAGGGGGAACATTTAAAAAATAGATTAGAATACCAGCATTAGTGAGCTTAAGGAATTTTAGTATGTAATAGCAAAGTATAGCAAAGTATTTGATTAAAAAAATTAATCTTGAATTGCTAGTCTGTAACTAGGTGCATTCTAATTTAGCAGGTGAATATTCTTTACTTATCGATATATGATGGGCTTTTTGCAAATAGAAACCTTTATCTGAGTCCCATGTGTTGCTTGTACTGATGGGATGTATGCTTACAGCAGCTTACTGCTGCTTTAAAATGTATAAAATGTTTTGAGTGTTTGCTCATAACTCTTTTTAACCTCCACTTGTTAAATTGTCAGACATTGGTATTTTATCAGTCCGCAATGTAAGTTTAAACTAATGTTCTTAGGAATCCAACTTGTACACACACTGTTTAAAAACCCTCAGGGACAGTTTACACACTATCCTCACTCAATTCAGGTACTTGTACTCTCTTCTTAAACCTAGCAGTGACTTGTATTTTGTTTTGCTTTTCTTTTGACGTGCTGATAGCACATCCTTGATGAATGTCAACTTAAAACTCAGTTCAGGTATCCAGGTATAACTCAGCCAAACAGATTTTAAAGCTGCATATTTACTCTCCAGCACACAGTGCCTCAGACACTTATAGTGGCATTCTGTATATTCAGTTATTACTACTGAGCAGATCGCGTGGGGGTTCCTGGTATGTATTGTAAGAAATTCCTATGTATATTATATAATATGTATTATATTATATACATATATAGTATATATGTTATCTTAAACTTATATATTTTAAAATGCCACTACTAGCCAGCGCAGCTAAAAATGAAATACATTCCCAGCTGCTTCTGTGAACAGCAGAGGCAGCTTCTTAACGTGGCTCTTGCTTCTCTCTCACCATAACTACTTCTAACCTCAAGCACGGGTCCTTGGCTGTCTGACCTCTACACTCTAGTTATGCAATGTCCTTAGAGAATTCTGTGCACTGGCCACTGTGATGGAAACCAATGGGCCGGGAGTGCTTTGAGTTTATTAGTAATTGTTCTGCCAAAGTTGGTGTTTGTATGACAAGCGTGTAAACCTGTCAGATAATCAGCAGAGGTCCAGGTCGGTCACAGTGTCCGTAATCGCTTCCACCTCCTCGGTAGGACCAGACCTCAGCAGGTGCCTCCTCTCTAATGCTGAGCGCTGATTCACACCTGTGGTGCCAGGCCTCTGTGCTGCGCTCACCTGGAGGCCAAACCTGAAACTAAAATCTGCTATTCTGCCCTCACAGTGATCTGTTGGCAGTCGCAAGTCAGCAACACCTCTGCTTTATTATTTGACACTTTACATCTAAAAAGTCTTCTCTTTCTATTTATGTAACCCATAGTCTTTGAAGAGTATGGAAAATGGCATTTCTCTCTGACCTCTAGAAGTTCAAGTGTCATGGGAAAAAAAAAAAAAAAACAGGAACCCCCCCTTTACTCTTATGGACCTCATTTCAATATACTGTTTACAGTTTGACGGAATTGTATAATTTAATATTTCTCTTGTACTGTAGTTTATATTTATTTACAGATTTTTTTTGTACTGTGTGATTTGAATTTTTTGTTCCTTGCTATGATCAATGTTTTATGTAGTAGAGCACTTATGATCACAAATTAAGGTTTTTGGTTTGATTGCACTACATTAATTTTTTTAATGCAGTTCTGATTTTTTGACTGGACTAAATAAGCTGTGTCTTAATGTATGTGATAAGTACTTTTAAATTTTTATTTCATGTGGTCCAATTTATTTTTTGCATTGTATGTCAAAGCGCTAATTCTCTTGTTGTGCATGTGTAAGATTTAATGGCTCCATTGTATTATTTGACCATGTCATTTTGGAAACACATTCCCAGCTGTAACGTTGTGTATGGTAGTTTTCACTGGATGCTAGACTTTTCAAAACCACTATTCTTCTAATAAATTTTGTTGTGAAAAACTTTAAGGGGTTCCAATTCTGTTGTTTCTAGCGTGCTTCGTAAATGCTTGCACTAATCACCTGAGGGTATGAAATGCAGACTGTCACAACTGGAGAGAAACAGGAGAGGAAGTGAAAATAGAAGGTAAAGCAATTTCTGGTGGAAGGATCGAGCTTTGAAATCTCTCTCCTCCATTGGGTTCTTGTTCTAAATAGGATTGGCAATAAAGCTGCTTTAGCAGCTGGGTAGGGAATACATATGAAAGCTGAAACGCTGTCTCATGGCAGCCCAGTCTCATGAACTCCCATACTCTTAATTTGTGCTTCCCCACTGGCCACCTTAAGTTCTTTAATGGTAAATAATTTATTCAGTGAAGACAGAACAGTCTCTCAGGAGGGAAAATAAAAGGTGATGTAGGCTTGTTGACTGAGCGCTTTAGTAATGAGCCAAGGTAGGCAGAGTGGTAATGAAAGCATGGCCGAAGCCCTGGGCACTGCCGTGTGCCGGTCAGTTCGGCTGTGGGGTTGGCAGTGGGGAGTGCTCTGGTTTGGGCTGGGTTGTAGATGCTGGAGCAGATGAGACCAGGCTCGGGGAGGTTGCTTAGCTGCTCGCTAAAGCACTGCTGTTGCTTATGTTTTCTCTGCAGCTTTACTTTCTTTGCTCTCCCCCCGCAGAGGGGGCAGGCACCCAGCTCCTGATTAGCACAGGGAAAGCTCCAGCACCTCCATCCTGCTGTCCCCCTGCACAGGGGCACCAGGTCAGCCCAGTGGTGACACGATGCTGCAGCTGGCCCTTCTCTCAGACCCGTGTTTACTTTCTTGTGACTGTACTTTGGGTTGCACTACTTTTGATGTTATGCATTATTGATACCGAAATGCTGAATACTAAAAAGTAGGTTACAGTAAGTGGTGTATAATGGAACCCACGTGAGTTTAGGCATATCTGCTACTCTTTGTGTTCAGTCCTAGTTTGATTTTGAAAGTGATGCATAGGGATTTCTTGGCTTTAGGAAAATTTATAATGCTTTACAATGTCTAGCCCAGGTTTCTTTTCTCCTGAGAAATTGTCTTTCTTAGCTTTTGCTATTGAAAAGTAGATAATTTAGGGTTTGCATTTTTCAGTGCCTTTTTTTAAAAGATCCTTAAATAACTTACACTACAAACTAACTATTGTATTCCTTGTATACTAATACTGATATTTAAAACAAAAAGCAAAATGCTAATTGGGTGTTGTTGTTGGTTTAGCTTTACCAGGCAAATCTCTTTTAAATAAAAAACTTGGTTTAACTAGAGATTCCATCTTGCACTTATTCAGGAATAGTGAGTCTTCATGTGTAAATAGCTTGAAAGCCTTGTGCAGTAAACTATCATTTATTGTATTTTTTTCCCTCTATATCTGAGTACATCTGTCAAATCTATGAAAATAGCCTTTGAAAGAAATGCGCCATATTCCCATCTGCCATTCTTTAGGATGCATTACACTCTGCAGGCTTGTCCCAGAACATTTTTAATCAACACTTTAGTCCTGCGATTATCACAAATACCAAGTTTTTCTGCTTTTCCTGAAGGACTTGCTGATGGTCTCACACTGTTAAAGTGAAATTGTTCAGACTTAAAGGAATACAGTCTTTATTTCATAGAATCATAGAATCAGCTGGGTTGGAAAAGACCTCTCAGATCATCAAGTCCAGCCCTTGATCCAACACCGCCGTGGTTACTAGACCATGGGACTAAGTGCCACATCCAGTCTCATCTTAAAAAACCTCCAGAGACTGTGAATCCATCACCTCCCTGGGCATCCCATTCCGGTGGCTGAAATTTCCTCTTTTAAAGCTTTTTCCTGTCTGATGAGAGTGCACAAGATGTTGCACCCAGACCCAGTAAGAAGCATCCCAGCTGCTGTGTTTTAAAAGTAAAAAAGAAACACAATTAGCGCTGTGAGGCAGCTTTAAAACTTGCCTGTTAATTTACTTCAGCTTGTTTGGACTCAGGAGGGGTTTGGAGCTACTCAGTTTGTATTGGAAGAGGCAGCTGCTTCTTTTGAACCTGCAGCTGAATCTGGTCAGCTTCTGAAGTAGCCGGTCCTTTATGGAGTGGGAGTTGACTGTAACCCCTCATACATACATCTGGGTCACTTGCTACAATGCAGATACTCCAGCACATGTGAAATGAGAGGCTCTGCTCATTGGTCCCTCATGGAAGCATGAGCTGCAGGGAGGGGGAAGAGCAGGAAGCTTCAGGTCACTACCTGCAAGTGTTGGGACAAGAACTAGATCGGAAAGTAGGTAACTCCATGAAGAATCTGAAAGTTGGAAATCATCCTAAGTTTTGTGAATGAAACTGGTTTAGTTAAGGAAATTCCTGAGCATCACAGTTTCATCTTCCTGTACAACAGAAACGAAGCCCTTGTGCTGTGTCTCCCCTGAGTCAAACAGCAGCAGTGCAGTAAGGCAGATCACCAGTGGCTTTCCTGCCTGATCACGCTGAGCTCTCTAATTTCCTAGCAACGTGACAAAAGTGGGTCTGGGGGAGGGGGAGGATTTAAATCCCGATTTGGGTAAATACTTCAGCAAATCACTTTTTTCCTTATCTGAAAACTCTGCTCTGGCAGATGCCCAGCCAAGGGTACTGGCTGAATGGTGGTTTTAACTGGAAGTGACTGGCAGGTTCTTGGACCTGTTTAGGAATGTGATTCATGTACAGAGAAACAGAGGTACAGACCAAGAGCAATTTCAAAAAACTGAGCTCTAAGTGTCAGGACAACTCTAGGATTATGGGCTTTGATACCATGAAGATGGCAAAGAGATTAAAATGAAAGTTGATCTTTTTAATGTAGTTATTCTTGAGACATTTTAATAAATATTACAATGGTGGAAGGACCCCAAATAACATCATTTGTGAGAGTGCTGTTTCCCCTGATCTGGTGCATTTAATGCAGATCCTGTAACTTAAAGTCCAAGATGTTCTCAGTTGTCTAGTAGGAAATTCAGAAGAAATCCGAATGACTTCACACCTATGAATTAATTAAGTTCCTTCTTGCCCACCTGTAAAAGCTCGCTTTTGGTATCATGAGGAGGGAGAACAAAACAGTTACATCTTGTTTTTACAGGTCACTTTGAATGTATCAAAATTTACAGGTGACATTTGAAATAAAACTTCTAAAAGTCTTCTTGTGCCACCTCCTCCTCTGCAGGTGTCTTGCAGCTCTGCAGGAGGTCTGTTCCCTACACACTTGACTAAAAGGCAGATTTTTGTCTGAGATGGTTACAGCTCAGATTTCCAGGAATTGTTTAAAAGCTCAGCTAAAATTAGAAACGCTTAAAGTATACTTCAGAGCATAGTAATATAAGCACTGATGCCTGAAAGTACAAAGATTGCCAGAATGAAAATACAGCTGCATCTCCCTAAGGAACTGACCGGAGTCCTGAGCTGTAACCTACCCAGCACCCACTACAACACCATGAGGGATGGGACAGAGGCTTCAGCTGTCACCTGTGCCAGAGCCTGCAGTGGGTCCTGCTGCACACATGGCTCCTGCCCTGTCTTCCTGGCTGTGGTTAGCAAGGCTGGCTCAGTCACAGCTTGCTTGCCCACCTTTGCTGGGCTCCTGCTCCAGGTGCAGATCAGCCAGTCATGTGCTGACAGGAGTGGTTTGTCTGTACAGAATTGTCAGCAAACTACCTGTAAAAATTACAGAGCTAAATATGTGGTTTTGTTATAGCTGCTAAGGTTTGGGATTTTTTTTTTTCTTTTTTTTCCTGGCGTGCACCAAGATCCCATTGTCATTTGTCTCAGATCCTCCTGCCCAGCTAATAAAACGTAGGGCTTGCTTAACTCGTTTTGGAATGACATTCCTAACTTTGAAAGGGGCTTTTATGGTTTCCTTTTTTAAAGCTGAGCCTTTGACTGTGCTTTTCTTCTCCCTGAACTTTAGAGGAAGGCCCTGACATTAATTGTGGAGAGTTACTCTGGGTCTGCAGGGAAAACCTGGCACTAGGAGAAGCTGAACGGCTTCCCTGAACATGTGAAGGGGTTTTCATACACACGGCCAGTATCTGTGCTCTAATCTAAGCCTGAGGTGTTTGCTTAGAGGATCCACTAGTTTCTGCCACGTTCTCCTTTCAGGTGAAGGTGGTGGTATAGTTTTTCATGTTTTCAGATGTGCTGTGGTCACACATGGCATCTCCCTCAGATTCCTTTCAGGCCTTTAAGACAAGTAGCTGCGTGTGAGGTGTTAGCAGTGTTTTAAAACAAACTATTTGACTTTGAAAAGGAGACTTTGAAAAAAGACCCCATAGGATTCTGGGTTTGCATAAGAAGCTGTCATAGCAAATTTACTCGCTTTGTACAGAAACATAGGTTTCCTTCTGATTAGTAGCCATCAAACATCAGCTCAAGGTTTGAAAGCTAAACAAGCTTACTTGGTACCTGAAGTGTGTTCACTAATAACAAAGTTCTGGTCAAACCATTGTGGTATCTGCCTGACCTCACTAAAGGTCTGCCTAGCTGTATTTCAGTGAGCTTTGCTGCTCGTGCATTAAAAAAAAAAAAAAAAAAAAGAAGTAGATTTTCGCTCCTGTTTGAGACCCTGTGTTGGGCCCTTTTCTCTGATAGACAGACACAAGTATGTATGGTATGGGTTGCTGCTCGACTGCTCTTTAACTCTAGCCACCTTGCCCATACATGTCCTTACGTTGGTGCCTTTACTTTTGTTTTGAGTGTAGACTGGATTGCTAGTTGATAAAGCAGAAATAACATCATTCTGGATTTAAAAGAAATATTCTGTGCACTCCTTTAATAATACTATTAAATTAGGAATAATAGGTACAAAATATACTGTAATAGTATAATATGATAGTATAATATTTCTAAATCTTAAAATCAAAGTGATAAAGGTAGTGGCTGGCAAAGAGGATATTGATGAGGTTTGGGTTTTTGCAGTTTCATCTGTTCTTTTATAGCTCACAAGTGGAAAAAAAGGACTTTCATCTCAAGATTTGTAAGAGTGGCAAGGCCTCAGCAGGACAACGGGTGATCTGGCACTCAGCCTTCTGTGGGTCAGAAATCCCCATGGTGTGGATGGTTTGGGGTTTCTGGGGATGGTCCTGTTCTGTGTTTCTCTAGTCATAAAAAGCACAGTGCAAGTGCCATCATCCTGTTAGCACCGTGGTCTCATTACCACAGCGCGGTTAAGCGTGAGTTCATTTCTCTGAGCTCTCAGGGTTGCGTAGTGCACTTACTGTTAATACAATAAAAAACATCTGTGGGTAGAGGAGATCCGTGAGTGCTTGATGGGGAGCATGTGCTAATGGGTCATCATCGCTTTAGTTTCCTCTGGGAGGGTTAGGGACTCATTTTCCTGATGGTGGGACCAGGGAGGTGCAGAAGTCAGAGCGAGGCAATCTGTGAAGGCATCTCAGGGGGATCTGCACGGCTGTGATGCTTGCTGCTTCCTCACTGTGTGTGAGGAGTGATGAGTCACTTCTGCTTTTTCCAAAGGATCTGTTCCTTTGCAGGAGTAAGCTGTTGTTGATAATTTTTTTCACTTTATTTTTCTCTTTATGACAAACCAGCAATTGGTGGGGTTTGTCCCCAGTATAAAGAAACAAACAATACCTATCATTATGCTGCAGAAGGGAAAATCACACAGATAAAATACATTTTAGCTGTGGCATCCATTTTTAAAGGGTAAACTGCCAAAATCAAGAAGGCTTTAAATATGGTAAATATTCCTAAAGAAAACTGGGTGAAGAACATTAGTGGTGATCGCATGTTACATACTAAGCAAGGTGTAGTTGCCTACCTCAATGTGCCACGTAGCTGCACAAATATTTGATGTGTGGGGGAAGATAGGACCTTTTTTAGGGGGCATTTGCCATGGTCATATGAGGTTTGGATTTGTTAGTGTTCCTTTAGCATTGAAATGTGTGACAATATAATCAAAGAAGAAAAATAATGATGGGCCAGGATACCAGGGTGAATTTTTGAGAGGAAAAACAGTCTCCGTTAAGAGAGGGAGGAAGGACAATAGTGTGTAATGACAAGGGTTAAAAAAAATATAAGAGATGATGTGAGGGATGTGCAGAAATGGAAGGATGAGAGGTTTGAGCTGAAGGGGAGAGGTGTGCATTAGCACAGAGGAAATCTCCCCCCACTGGTATGCATAGAGACATTTCCTGCCTTATGTTTTGGTTTCTTAATAGTTATCTGACTATAAAATTAACCTACATCATTTAATGGTAGTTGAATGGCAGTTAAATTAACCCACTTTCAAAATAGAGCTTACCTAGCCCATCAGCTCTGAGACAGGCTCGTCCCCAGGCGTTCAGGGCTGCAATCCACTTCTCTGCCTTAACCTATTTCCCAAGCAGCCAGCCAAAGTGGTGCATCAGAAACAGGGTTTGCTGCTCAGCCTGGCAGCTGACAGGGAATATGGACGTGTATCAAACTGCTAGTTCGTATTTCACCAGGCATTTCTGCGCAAGGAGGGATAACTGCACGTGGGGAGTGGCGCCGTTAGGAGTTGTGATACTGTTTCTATTAACAGCATGGCCTTGATTGTCTGAGGCCCAATTATCTGAATCTCCAGGTTATCTGAAATTGGGTCATATCCCCCAATGTCTGTTAATTACACCCAAGATACCCTCTGCTCTCCAGTCTTCCATGGCCCCTCCCACGGGGTGACAGAGCTGTGCTGAGTGTGGTTAGCTGCTGCATTTGGTTTTTGTATCCATGTTGGGAAAAAACCCAACTTGGATAATTGCGGACTTTAAAATCCTTGAAGACTTCTAGAAGTAGGCAGTAGCCATGTGTGGCAATGTACCTGTTGGAGCTGGGACCAGCAATGTCTGTGGGGAGGGCACCTGATGCATTTGAGTTTTCTTCTCCCTTGCAGTGTAGGTGCAGCTTAGGAGGGGAAAGTGTGTTTTTTCACAGCACAGCATATCCTGCTTATAAGCCTTCATTTGCTTCAGATGAGTCCACCTTTGGTGGGAGTTTTCCTGTTGTTGAACCTCTGCAGTAGCAATGGCTCCATCTGACCTGTCCGTGCATGCCTGAGGGCTGGGGAGGGAGAGCTTTGTCCCCTGTATCCTGTGGCACAGACAGGAACCAAGAGTGATGGACTTGGAGCAGGGAAGAGGCCATACACCTGCCTCACCTTGGGTCCAGATCCACTGTGTATTCCCAACTCGTACCTGGGACAGTTAAAGATACTCAGGGCATCCTTCTCTACTCTGTAGTCCCTATGGTTCATTCTCCCTTCTCTTAACAGGGTGCTGCTTTTTTTAAAATGTGCAAAGCTGTGAAAATCATTGTAAGAACTCTTTTTTTTTTTTTGCCCTGCCTGCTTTTGTTATCTGTCTTCTGGTGCTGTCTGTTTTTCTATCTATTCTGGTCTTCCAGTGCTATCTATCCTTTTGGAGCACCTTACTCAGGGAAGATGCTCAGAAAGAAACAATCATGGCTTTTTTTTTTTTTTTCCTTAAAGGGAAGATCCCAAATGATCTTGATAATTAGAAAAATTAGCAAGGACAATTCTAGAAAGGATTTGGAAGCCAGTATGTAGAATAATATTTCCAACATGATAAATTTCCCTTGGTTTTAAAGCAATAGCTCAGTGGTAAGATTTTTAATTAGTCATTAAATATTGTATTAGAAGTATCACAATTGATGATAAACTACTGTAGAATATGGTTGGGTTAGTTACTTGGGGAAGGTGGGAGTGGAGGAAGTTATGAGAGGAATATAAAAAAGCTAAACTTGTTTGAGGCTGATATTGGTTTTTTGTAATGTGAAACCAAATTTGGTTTGCTTGATTTTTATTTGGTTACAGGTGGGGAGAAGTGATTTTTAATGTTTAACTATTTTAAAACAAATAAAAGACACTACTCTGAAGGGTTAAAAGTTTGAATCTATGATGGATGTGGTTTGTCCAGTCAGTTGGCTTCTTGTACAACCTGGGTACCTTAACGAATACATGCAGCTAACAAAAACCCCAACTTAAACAAAACACATCTATAAGCTGTTTCTTCCTGCTCTTCAGCTGAAGTACAAGCTCAGTCCATCCCCATGTGCGTCACCAAGGACGGAGTAAATTCAGGGGCCTTGAGAACCTGGCAGCAATATTTCCATAGTTATTTCGGCTGTGCTTTGCACAACTTCAGCTTTTAATTTAGGGAAGGCAAATGCTTTTTCTCCTTCCTAACTGTTATGTGGAGCCTCAGCTCTTTGCCTGCTGCTTTACTATTTTTTTTCAGTGCAGCAAGGGAGAATTACTGTAGCACCCACAGAGGTGTGAAGGGACTCATTCATCTGTGTGGGGAGTGTTAGGTGCCAGGCATATTTCTGAGGATTGAAATACAGGCATTTAAACTGGTGCATCCCAGTGTCAGCCTTTAATTGGGGCTTTGAGAGATGAGCTCCAGAAAATCTTGCTGCAGTGGCTTACACTATTTGTGCCCACAGCTGATTTTCCCATCCCCTGCAAGGGATCACTGCATCCCAGAGCGGTGCCAGCAGAAGGAAGTGTGTCCCCCACCTCCACCTCTCCAAGGTCTGTGCTACAGCTAGGAGTGGAGATGGGTTTGAGCACAGTACCGCGTGTCAGATCGTGTCTTGGTCATGGCGGGTTTGCTTTTGCACAGCCACTCCAGCAAGCTAAACTGGGACTGGCAGAGAACTCATTACCCCCTTCTGCTGGGTGAGACCTCTGCATGCAGCCCTCTGGCACGGGCAAAGCAAGCCCACCTTTGGCGACCCACAGCACGGCCGCTTCCAAGCACAGGCTCAGCACATAGGATTCACTGCACCCCTGGGGCTGGGGTCAGCTCACCTGACAGCCAGCAATGAGCGTACTCCTTTTTAAAGGCTGTTTCTCTTTTGCAATACCTCAAAATAGCATTTCCACTCACCGTGAAAAATAATTTAAGTGGCTGAAATAAGCAGGGCTGAAGGTGCCACCCAAGGGCAGCGAGACAAGCTGCCTCAGACCTTGGGCTCACTGTGGGCATGGTCAATGCTTTGAGTTCAGCTGACAGAGAGCATTGCTCACCAGCTAGGTTTTCCTCTTAGACATCCACATTTATCAAATCTTCACTTTTAGTCAGGTTTCCAAGACACACTTCAGCTTGGTGGGGTACTCAAATGGTACCTCTGGTTTTGGGTGCTGCAAGGCAGTGCTCTGATGACTGGCACAGAGTCTGCTGTGTGGCAGCAGGAGAGGGAGGGGAGAGGTCATCCCCGTAAAAATACTGAAATGGGTTTTATAAGTTTATAGCTATGTTTTGTTTCTTTTACAGAACTATAATCCTCGTGCTTAGAGTGGTCTGAAAGGAACAGAAACACTTAGCCTTGAACTTTTGTTCTGCTGCTGCTTCTTGTGCCTCTGAGGTACAAAACATATCTGTAAACTTATAATCAATCAAACTGATGTTCAAGGGCTAAAAAAAAGAAATCCAGAAAGGGTACAGGCTTCATGTTCAATAGTGAGAAACTTGGGGTGGGCAAACCAGAAAATTGCAGTTGGCAATCGACAGGTTTTTGGAGTCCGGCTTCCCAGGTAGGTTGATATGAACTGTCTGATTTCTTTCTCCTTCTCTTTCTTCCCCTCCTTGCTCCCCACCCCAAATTACACTCTTGAGCCAGAGGCAGGCTGGGCTGCCCCTAAATCTCTGTTTCTGGCATTCACAGGCAGAGCAAGCACAGTCACCCTGGTATAACTGGAAGGGGGAGATATGACAACCACACCAGTGGGTTGGGGGCACTGCAGAAGCTGGGAAAAGCTCCTCAGGCTGCATAGGGAGAAATAGATATAACTTGGCCTTTCCTCCCCATGCTGGAAATCCTATATCTGTGCAGTCTGTAGGTGTTATGGACAGGCAAACCTCTGCCTTCCCCCAACCCCATCATCCCCAGCCCTGTAGCCTTTGTTGGAAGCCCCAGGTCCCCTCCAGTAACAGCTGGGGGAGGGTTGACTTCAAACTCCACTAAACAGTAGAGGCACAATGCAAACAAATGTATTGCAGCACGCAGCTATGCAAATAGCTTCAGAGCACAGCACGTTTTCTCCAGCATTAATTGCTGCACCACCGGGGTTGCGTAGCAACAGCTCTGCTTGTGCCTCTGACAGCTCCTGCCCCTTGATGCCTCTGACACCTTCTGTGGCAGGCGGGGAAGGGGAAGAGAACAGGGCTGC
Organism: Pachyramphus minor; assembly: GCA_013397135.1. Classification (NCBI taxonomy): domain Eukaryota; kingdom Metazoa; phylum Chordata; class Aves; order Passeriformes; family Tyrannidae; genus Pachyramphus; species Pachyramphus minor. The sequence continues at coordinate 1,286,214 of VYXB01004225.1, read as the reverse complement.
CCTGAGAAAGCTAGAAGGGGTGGGAGGTAGTGAGGAGCTCTTATGACAAGATTCGCTTGGGATGCTCAGGTTGTCTTCTGCTGGCCCAGGGTGACATGTACAGTGGGGCTGGAAGCAGAATGTTGGGGCACAGGGACGGAGGGACCCTGGTCACCACGGCCTTGTGTAGGCAGCATTCAAGGCTGATAGGCAGAAAGGGCAGACCTGCCATCTCCCAGGCTCTGCAGGAGAGCTCACTGACAGGTGGGCTGTCTCTCCCATCGCGGTGAATCCTTCTGAGGACCTTATGCGGGTTTGTGACTGCACTTGCAGCTTGGCTATAGGCATGGAGGGTTCCCAGATAGTTGCCTCTCACTGGCCATGAATCTTGTTTAGGCTTGTGGCTTTTCCAGCCCTTGAGAGAGCTAGCACATTCCTCATGCACACCCAAAACTAAGGGAACCTCAGGCCAAGCCTGAGGGGTGAGCACAGGCACTGAGGAGAAGGCTGCAGGTGATAAGGGCAGCTCTGGGCTCCCTCACTAGTCTGCCCAGCCTGGCAGCTTCTGTGGTGCTGGTCTGAGCCTCCCAAAAGGCAGGCTCTTCAGGGACAGGCCTGACTGCCTCCTGAGAATAATTTTTCCTCCTGTTTGAAACCATGTTCCCAATTCCCATCCTCTGCATTCACCAGTCAGTCTTCAGCTCCTGCTGTGCCTTTCCCAGGTGGTGGAATCTGTTAGCGTCCGGCACCTCTCTCCAGGAAGCCTCTTCAGTTCTGCAGTCAGCTCACCTCTCCTCTACTCTGATAAGCCACATAAATAAATAGTTTCTCTGCAACAGTTTATACTGTCCATAAACAACCCTGCCTGAAGCTGTGGGGCACTTGATGTAACTCTACTGTTACAAGGTGAGCAAGAAACAAGCTCTTCTCCAAAACTGCCTTAAGTAGGGAGGATGTGGGCAATCCTGCATCCACCAGTCACCTTGCAAGAGAATGTCTATGGGCATGTTTTATTTAATAGTAATAGCCAGAACAGACAGGAGTGGTGGGAAGTGCTAAACAGGTACCCAGGCGCACAGATTAGCAGGCTCCAGCGAGCACAGAACTGTGTCTGGGAGGTCTGGCGATGGAGAGACACAGGCTGTGGCTCAGCAACCTGGGGGGACAGGGAGAGGAAGGACAGAGGTGGGACCCAGCCATGCTTAGAGCCTGGCTGTAGGTGGTGGGGAGAGCTCTGCCCCAAGGTTATCCTTAGACACCCAGAAAAATTAGATGGTGCCTGCTGTACCCAAACAGGGATGGAGCAGATGAACTCAAGGTGAGAAGTTGCAGCCCATCTTGTTGCAGCTGAAGTGGCATGATAGCAGAGGACCCTGAACACAACATGCCTGCAGAAGCAGGTGAATTGTGACACTGAGTGTGAGATGGGTCTTTTAAGGAGAAAGGGCATTGGAGCTGAATGGATTTATTTCCCTTACCAAGCAGGAAAAATATTTATCTCTGATTTTTAAATTTACAGCTTGACAAGCTGTGTGTATCTCTGATTGACTCCTTGGAGTACAGCGGGGCAATTAAGGTGACAGTGAACACCAAGGTCTCAGTCACACTTCAGAGAAAGAAACTAGGTGAAGGCAAGGCAGAAATGGCACTGGAGCCTTTAGGATCAGGGAGCGCAGGTCCTTACTGCCGCACAAGCAGGACATGGGTCTTTCCCAGCCCCACACATCGGTGCAAAACAGTGACCTGTGCCTGGCTGTGTTTGGCATCACAGCTGCAAGGAGAGGAAGGACCATGCCTGGCCACTATGGTCCTTTCTCCCAGACATGCAATTCTGTACACAGACCCACAGCCTCCTCCCTCACCAGGCATCACCCAACCTTTTCTTTCTTGCTGCTCACCCAGGCAACCACTTCACCTATGCCACGGGCTCTTCCTTCACAGCCATTGTGTGTAGCACTGAAGGTGCCCTGGCAAGGAGGAAGTGGGCTGTTTGGCCACTGTAACCCCTTCCTGTGGCTGCCTGGGGAATGGGCCAGAGCAGGGCCCCAACTCTGCTTGCTGCCATTCAGGCTCCTTGTGGGAAGATGGCTGCTGCCTTCCAGAGCTGGGCTAGAGAGCAGGTTAAGGGGAGAGTCACCGCCCTTTTTGCAAAGGTAGAAAAAAAATTACACTAAGCTCTGCCTTTTCAAAAAGCCCCCTGATCCAATCCCAGGGAGGTGAAAGGTTTTTTATCCCCTTTTGTTATTCAGCAGGGCAAGGGGAGGAGCTGGACTGTGTAAGAGATCCTGGCTGACATAACCCTTCCCATGCAGGGCTCTGGAGAGAAGCCAGGTTGTACCTGAGTATTTTTATTTAAACTAATCCCAGGTGCTGCAAATTGAAAGCCATTGCAGCACCAGGTGGAACCAGTCAAGACGGTTGCTGGAGGGTGTTTTTCTTGCCGGGTGTAGTAAAGCAGTCTCGAGGTATGTTGTTTATTGCTAACCCTGGGAATATGTTCTGGAGGTGTGGAAATGCATCCGGCAAGCTGAGCTTGCTCAGCCTTTGCAGGTGGCTTGGGAAAACCTTGCCCAAGAAGCCTTTAGGGAAACTGAGTGGCCATGATCAAGAGGCAGAGCCTCGTTACACAAAAAACATGTTATGTGTGGGCAAATTGGAAAGCAGAGGGCTGGCTGGCAGCTACTCATGGCAGGCTTGGCTGCAGCCTGGCATTTCTGGGTGAAGAGGAGACCTGGCCAGTCCTGAGCCCGAAGCAGCCCTGGGTGCCTCTCCTGCCCACCATCTGGGAGAAGTGGGGAACTGGAGGTGCCTCCCTGGTGCTTGTCAGTTCCAAGAAGGCAGTCAGCAAGTAATGAGTAAGGAAAAGGTAAGGGCTGACCAGGGCTATCACCAGTCACAGCTGGCTCTGGCCCCTGGCTTTCCCTTCTTTATTTGTCTGCTGATGACTCCTCTGAGCCAGGGCTCTTCCTCCTCATCCACCAGTTGAGCCCTGTGCCTGACAGCATGGAGAGGGAAAGCCTGCTCCACATGAAGCTGCTTTTCCCTACCCTGCCCCTGAACCCTGTGATAAGTGTTGCTCCCCTTGACCCAGCTGAGTGAGTGAGGTTGGTGTCTGATGCTGGGGGAGGGGGCGGAGAAAGGCTGTAGGAGGAGAAAGGACTTTCACTCCTGCAATATAAGGCCAGGAGGTGCAAAGTGCAACTGTTACTGCAAAGCAACCCGCCATTGCTGGCAAAGATCCTGTGTCAGTGTGGGTGCCAAGGCGCAGGGCCCCGTCAGTGTGGTCAGGACTGGGCGGGAGTCGCCTGTGCTGCCGTTGGGAACAGATATGGTCTCGATAACAGCACCTGGCGTGGCGTTCATGATGAGTTCATGCAAACACTGGGTAATTATCCCTTAACCTCTCCACCAGTAAGTCCTAACTAATTGCCTCTGCCAAGCAGGTAAATGATAATGGCCTGGTTTGGAGCACTAGCTAGCGACAGTGACCCTGTGCAGGTAGAAGCACACCTTTCTGCACAACCACTGTGTGCTGACAGCCCATCAGCTGCAGAAACACTTTATTAAATGGCAGCTAATCAAAGGTCAGTGCAAACTGCATTGCACTGCACAGGGTGCATTGCTGCCTGCACTTCCTGCAGGTTGGGAGCTCACCAGATTTTCTGTGCTGATTACAGAGGAGGCTCAGATCTGCTCAGTTTGCCCCAGACCCATCTTCTGCTACTGAAGTATAAGCAGAATTTAAAGACTTTGAGTAGTTCAAGATTTCTGGCATCTGGCTTCCCAGCTGGGATGCTGCTTTTCTCCCACCCAGCCTGGCAGTGCAGAGTGAGCTTGCAGAGGTGTGCAGCCATCCTGGTGGGTCCCAGAAGTGCTGGGCCTTCTACACTGGGTGCCATACGGATACTAAATCTGATTCTTTTTAAGTTTGCTTTGAACATGTGACATGGTGCCTACACAGTGGTATGTCCTAGGCAGAAGAATAATTATGGGTGCTCTGGCAGTGGGAGACAAACAAAAGTGTAGTCCATGTCCTGCCAGCAGTGTGCACATGTAAGTGTGCGTGCTGGGGATGGAGGGACACCTGCCAGCTCCAGGAAAACAGGGTGCTTGATCCCATGTGGAGGTCATTCAAGCAATGTGCCTGAATGGGAGGAGAAGGGTTGTTCTGGTTTTGCAGCATAAACTTTGATTCCCTGGGACATGTTACTGATTGGTTCTCTCTTTGTCTCCCTAGTGAGGATGCAGCAGAGACAATAGCAATAGACTCTAACAATCAGCCGAAGTCTCCACTGGAAAAATTTATGGTCAGATTGTGTACACATCACCAGAAGCAGTTCATTCGTGTGCTAAACGACATATACACTGAAGTACAACCAGACTCTGACGGCCAGCAGTTGTCTGAATCTGAGAGCATGGAGGTCTCTACTTGTGGCTCTGGTTGTAGCCAGCAAAGCACTGAAAATCAGGACAAGGGTGCTACTTTTACTGAATCAAAGCTCCCTTCTTCCTTGGACCCAGGACAGTCAGGGTCCGATGGCCTCCTGCATGTTACAGGACAAGCTCCAAAGCAGCCAGCAGAACTGAAGTCTCTGGACAGAGCAGAGAACTCCAATCCTGCTTTGAGAAGGGACTTCTGCGAGCTGCCTGTCACCAGGCTTCGCTCTGCTAGTCCAAAGGATAGCTCCACCCAAGGATACCTCAGCACGTTGAACTCTTCCTCTTTGAATTTCCATCATACCGCAAAAAGCCTGGAAGGGCAGCAAGCTGCTGGACACGAGCAAGAAGCCGGTGTCAGAAAGTGTGAGGACAATAAAGAGCAGCTAGCAGGTAAGACTCTTGTGGAAGGTTATATTTCAGTCAAAGTGGCAAATGTGAACGGCAGCGAGGACAGCTTAGACAGCTGTCTGGGGTCACAAAAGAGCTCTTTCAGGGCTCTGCCAGAAGAGTCCTGGGATCCCAGCTTTGCAGTGACACCCCCTCGCAGAGCTGACAAAGAGAACACTTTGCAATGCAGCTCGAAAGCATCTTTGCACCAGGACTTAGATGCAAAAGAACAAGATGCGAGACCAAAGCAAGAAAACCACCTGCATGCCATGGCCAGGGGCAAGGCAGGCTGCCACCTGCACCCAGCTGACAAGGGCCCGCTCGACAAGTCCAAAGAGGGCTGGCTGCCCACTGGTGCCACACCAGCCGCCCACCGGACCCCTGGTGGGCACCCTCGCACCAAGGCAGCCTCCCTCAGGTCCACTCGGAAGAGCAAGAAGGCGTCGGGGTTGAGAATCAATGACTATGACAACCAGTGTGACGTGGTCTACATCAGCCAGCCCATCACTGAGTGCCATTTCGAGAGCCAGCGCTCGGTGTCGTCCCGCAGGACGGCGAGGAAGAGCACGCGAGGATATTACTTCAACGGGGAATGCTGCGAGCTCCCGACTGTCCGCACGCTGGTTAAGAGCTCCCGGGCAGAGGAGAGGGTGAGCAGCCCGGCACTGCGAACAGAGACCCTCGTAAGTGCGAAGCCACCCCTGATGCTCTCAGTGGGGGGGTCTGCAGGGGCAGGACGAGAAGGTGAGAAGAGGGTTTCCCTGAGGCTCCTGGCCAAAGTGGCACCAACCAGCCAAGAAGCAAAAGAGGGAGCTGAGCTGGGCTCCATGCAGCTCCGAGAGACCCGAGTGCTGCGGTCGAGGGAAGCTGCCATGGCCATGCCCTTCTTCTCCCTCTCTGCTCCCCCCAGCCCCCAGAAAGAGGACAGATTGGCCGGCTCACCACCCCCTGACTGCCCTCCTGCTGAAGGAGGGGGGATGAGAGCAGGAGGCACTGTCACCTGTGAGGCTGGCAGCAGCCTGGGCTCCTCTGGGGATGGCAGTGGCAGCAGGCAGGCTGCTGATATTGCTGCCATTCCGGTCTCACAAGCACACAGTGGGGAGGAATGTTGTCCGGGCTCTGACATACAAACTGATCCAGACCTCTCTGCCAGCCCAGAGCCAAAGTCCCCCTCACAGCCCTCTGCCGCTACAGACACAGCACCCTTGGCCCACAATGGTGCCATGGAGCCTGCCCAGCTTCCAGGTTCAGGGGATGCAGAGCTCTGTGAACAGGGTCTGGCAGAGCCCTCTCCATGCTCTCCAGGCTTACAGGCTCCTGATGAGCCCCCTGCCACCATGGACAGGGAGAGCCCCCTGGAGCCCCCTGAAACCTTGCAGTGCGTGGATGTGAACAAAAGCATTGATGCTAAACCAGAAGCCGAATCATTGGTCATGGCAGATGGTGGCTCTCTTGAGCAAGAGGATGCTGTCCTGGTCAGCACAGCCCTCCCCAAAATCTCGGAAGGGGAGGCAGTGAAGAATAACAGCACAGCAGGTGAAGAAGAGCCTGTTGAAGGGGAAATGCCACCTGAACCCAACAGCTCAGACACTGTGGGGAAAGATTCTGTCTCTTCCAAGGACAGTCTAGACAAGAAGCGAAAGAAAGGTAGGAGAGTACTTGTGGCATCGGACCGATGTCTCCGAAGCCAGCAATCCCAGTCACCTGCCGAGGGCAGTGCTGAGGACTCTGGTTCTTCCAGCTCTGTGCAGCTTCCTTGCCTTCAGATCAAACTCTCCAAGAGCCCTGGTACTAAGCGGTTCAAGAGAGAAGTGGAGCTGGATGAGGCAGCATCCACACACTTCCCAAATGACTGCTTCCCTGGTGTGCTGCTCGAAACCAGTGAGGGGCCAGGCACTGACCAGGCTCTAGAGAATATCACTGAGCAGCAGCCAGGCGACGAGAATGGTGTCACTACCAGACAAACCTATAAAAGCATCTTAGTGAAAGAGACTGCAGAGGGAAAAAATCCCTCTAAAGATGACCCCTCTGCTAACAGCAGCCAAAGTCAACTAGGTGAGATGCAGAAAAGCAGTGTCCAGGCTGATTCTGAGAAGAAAAACATTCTCCTCCCTCCAGAGTACAGTGTTCCTGCAAATGATGCCAAGCAAGTGGATGTGAAACCAGGCAATGCCAGTGCAAAGGGCAAGGAGAGCTCTGACAGTGCCAGGGATATGGGCAAGCTGGTGAACTATGAGCTGGTGACCGATTCGCCTCCATGTCCCAGCAGCAGAGGTGGAAACAAGCATCTTCCAGCAAAAACTGCAAAGCATAAAAAGGTTGCCCTGCAGTTTTATAACTTACGACACACACCCACACCTGCACCCGTAGACACTGCAAAAAAGAGCACACCAGGGAAGGAGTCTATGCAAGCGATCCCCAAACCAAGGGATGAACACAGTTCAGGGAATAATGACTACCCAGCACTGGAGGACATAGACATGGCTGACAGCAAACCAAAGTTCATGGAGTGGTGTGCTGAAGAGGAGAACCAGGAGCTCATTGCTGAGTTCAACACTCAGTACATGAAAATCCAGAAGGGCTGGATTCAGCTGGAGAAGGAGGTGCAGCCAACCCCCAAGGTAAAAAACAAAGCTGACAAATTGAAAGAGATTTGGAAAAGCAAGAAAAGAACACGGAAAAGTAGAGGATCACTGGAAGTGCAGAAGCTATCACCTGTCCAGATGCTCTTTATGAAGGCCTTTAAACTGTCTGACATATGCCAGTGGTTTCTGGAGACAACTGAAACCAGGTCTCTAGTGATTGTGAAGAAACTCAACACTCGTCTCCCAGGGGAGATCCCCCCCATCAAAGTCCCCATGCAGAAATATTCTGCCTCCAGTCTCTACCCCAGCTCACTGCAAGCTGAACGTTTGAAAAAACATCTCAAGAAGTTCGCTGCCACTACCCCAGCTCGAAATAACCTGAAGAATCAAAAGCTTTGGGCCAAAATTCGTGAGAGCGTTGATAAAGCAGAGGCTGAAGAAGCCACCACTCCCAACCAGACCTCTCCCACTGATGCCAGTACCAAGGAGCTGAGTGAAGACAAAACCACCCAACCTGCCCTCAGCTTGCCCACGCAGGCAAGCACCAGGATCCTGCGCAAGTACTCCAACCTGCGGGGCAAACTGCGAGCCCAGCAGCGCATGGTGAAGGCAGAGAAGCGGAGTGATGGCCCAGGGGACCCTCTGTCCCTGGAGAACAAGCAGAACCGGAAGAGTGTGTGCATCAACCCCCTGATGTCTCCAAAGTTGGCCTTGCAGATCAAAGCAGCTGCCTTTCCTGCTAAATCTCCATCAGTGGATGGGACAGGGAAGGGACGGAAGGGGAAGAGCAGGTCCCAAGAGGACTCCTTGCCCAAAGTTGACCTCCAGCTCAGCAAGAAGAAGAGGATGCTGAAGGAGAGTGGGAGCACCCAAGAGCGATCCAACTCCTCCACCAAGGACAAGCTGCCTGCCAAGAAGGCCAGTAAAGTAAAGCATTCAGAGGTCAGCGCAAAAGCTCCCACCACCCGAAAGCAGGCTGCCATGGAGAAGAGCAATAAACTGGCCAGAAAAATGTCTTTCAAAGAGAAGAGAGTCCCAAAAAGGCAACTGGAGAAGGTGCGGCTCCCTGTACGTAAGGGCAAGGAGAACACGAGCAGACGGACCCTGCTGCCCCCCAGCCACGAGGAGCTGTCCAAGTCCCCAAAGCAGAAGCCCCTGGGGGAGTCCTCCACACGGTCACAGAAGATGGCCAACAAGAAGCACAGCAGTGGGAAGACCCTGACAAGGTCCATGAAAAAGATGCAGGAGAACAATGTGTCGCAGGGCAAGAGGAAGCTGAGGGCAAAAGTGGACTGTTCACACAGCAAACGCTCGCGACTGGACCCGAAATAGCAAAGAACCGGTAGCCATGTACAAAACTGATGTATAGTAGTAACCCTTTACCATGCATTAACTAAAGCTGCTTTTATAAGCTGTAGCAAGCCTTTAAAAATCCGCAGTTAAAGGATAACGCCCATGATTTTAGGCATCAGCAGATGTGTCTTGGACAGAGAAGAGGTTGGCCTGTCTGGCTCTGCTGTTCAGAAGGAAGTTTCTGCAGTTTGAAAGTTCCTTGGGTCTTTTTAAACTTGGAACCAGGCAGTTTTTGTTAAAAGTACAGTGCCTTATTTATCACTTTAAAAATAAAAATAAGAAGCTCGTCTGTGTGATTTGGAGGCTTGCGTTTTATACTTGAGGCACAAGCACTTGTACTGTAGCAGAAAGAAAACCACCTTCGTGCACATGAAGTAGCTTTTGTCAGCTTTGAGTGCACACAAACATTTCCCTTTCCTTCAGAGTTCTCCTCCTGTCTGTCTTTTTAGTGGCATTTAAAGCAAAACCAAAACCATTTCCCATCATTGAGGGAGAGAAAGGCGAGTCTGTCCGTTGTTGGTTCATTGGTAGCAGCTGCTGGTGTCAGGGACTGTTACCTGCATAAGAGTGTGAAGTAGCTACTGGTATGTGTACTGCTGATGGCTGCCTGCTTCCCACTGCACAGCCTGTGGGGTGGGGTGGGCCTGCTCAGGCCAAGGAGGTGCTGTGGGAGCTCTGGGTACCATGCTGCTGTGTGCACTGCTGCCGGCCGGGCATGCTGGACTGTATCTGTCTTTATTTCTTGCTGGCTTCAGGGATGAACCAGTCCTGCAATGCTCTGCTTTTGGACAGACCTCCTTCCCCCATTTCCCTTGTGGTGATTTCTGTGGTCTCTGATGGCAAAGCTGTTTCTGCAGGTCTTCACTGAAAGTTGAATCTCTCCCTCTTTAAGGGCTTGAGCTCCTTCTGATGTTGGTGCTCTGCAGGAGGGGAGCCCTGGCCCTCACCCTGTGCTTTTGTGCATGTCTTACCTAGTGCTCTCCTAAGCCAGGATTTGCAGTTGGAATAGGGTTGGGATAAGGGACTGGCTTAAGTTTATTTTTTACCATAATTTACATTTCATCCTTTTACTAGTAAGGTGTGGGAGGTTTGCTTGTGTCTGGCTGTGGAGTCTGAAAGCGGCTGAATCTCTACCCTGTCCTGCGTGACACCTTTGCAGGGCTCCTCGTCAAGCCTCTGCAGCACGTTTAAAAGCCAGCTGGGGGTCTGCAGTGACAGAACAGGGTCACAATGCCTGGCTCCTCTGAGAAAAACCTGTAACAAGTGCACAGAGAGCCTGGTTCTGCTGGCTCTGCTGGCTCAGTGGCTGGGAAGTGAGTGCTGTGGTCTGTGCTCAGGAAAGGACCCTGCTCAGCCATTGCATTCCCACGGATTCACTTTCACATTCCTGCACAAAGTCCATTTGCAGGAATCCCAATGCCAGCCTCTTCCCATGCAGCAATGCCTGGCAAAGCACTGTGCGGGCTCTGAGGTTGCCAGACCTTTAACAGCCACCTTGCTGTTCCTTGCTCAGCTGCTTGTCCCCGCTGAGAGCAAGGCTCTAGTGCAGGCCATGAATTCAAGAGATGCCTGCCCTGGGAACAGAGGCTGGAGAGGGGTTGGCTGCAAAGGGAATTGCTTTTCATGGTTGGCATTGAACCCCAGATCCCAAAGCCTGGGGGCTGGAGGTGAAAGGCAGATAATTGTCTTTAAATCTTTCATTGTACCCATTTAGTACAGAGGATGAAACCAGAGATTTGCATGCCCTTTAGAGAGCACTTCTAGCTCTCTTGCAGGTATTCCCTTTCCCCAAAACTGATGCACACATTTTTGTGTGCTGAGGCACATTTTTCTCTTACTGTGAAATGGCTGATTTTAAAAAAAAAATCCTTTGCCTTTCCTTTGAATTGTGCTAGAATAAGTTAACTCTCTGAGCAGCTAGGAAGTGATTAAATCTAGCCTGTCAGTCCCTGTACAGATTAATATGAAATTATCTATTACTTTAATTTTTACTGCATGCATTAAATATGTCAAACATTCCATCAGAAAAGATTTAAAAGTGTTTCAGGAGAGGTATGAGACAAGAGGGCACTGATGGCAGTTAAATGACTGTTCTGTATCTTTCTTGCGGGTTGTCTTTCCCTCTTGCTTCTCCATCTGTACTCTTGGTCCTCCTCTAACCCCTGGCTGGGGCAGCCTCTCTGCAATCCCATGGGCCTGGGATTTCTTCTCCTTCCTCTGGACCAGATGTACATGTGAGCACCCCTCTTACCTCTGGTCGTCATGCTGCTCCTCTGCAGCAACCCCCCCTTTCCCCATTCTTCACCATCACTCCTGAAGCGAAGTGCTGAGCGCTGCTCTGGGCTTTCCCCCTCTCTTTCTCTCTTTCATTTTTTAGCTGCTGGTAAATGCAGCCTCTCCTGCTCTCTGTCCTCTGTTCTTCTGGGAGCAGGAACCTCATTAGGATAAAACCCTAGAGAAAGCAAGTGGAGAGAGGCTTTCTAGACGAGGTGCTTCCCAGCCTCCCAGCTGCATTCCTGCTCCCTGGAGTTTCGCTAGCACCAGTTGGCGCAGGGTGGTAAGGCTGGGAGATGGCTGGTGTCACACTTGTGCAAGAGTGGAGCAGCATCTGAGCATCTCTGTCCCAGTTCGGTGTGTGCTTAGGCAGTGATGGGATCAGCACACTGAGCTTCCTGGCAGCGTCCCTGACTGGCAATGGCTCCAAAAATGAATGGCCAGGACCTCTGGTATGAAGGAATCAGAGATGCTAAAAGGAAAGCTATATTCCTTCCACAACTTTGAACTTCCAGTCTCAGTCTGTAGTCTTCTCTTGTATTGCTGTGTTTTGACTTGGTTGGATGGAGGTTTCCTGTGCTGAAGGCAGAGAATTGCAGGGCTCCACAGGGGAGTGAGGTGGGTTTGGCCATGCTGGGCAGCATGCAGGCAATGTGGTCCAAGACTCAGAATGCCTGCAGCTTGTCCCAGGCTCTGATCACCTTCAACCAGCATCTCTGTCCCTGCCTGGGGATTGCCAGAGACGTTTGGCAAGCCTTAGTTTTCCCACATTAGAATCATAGAATCGATTGGGTTGGAAAAGACCTCAGAGATCATCGAGTCCAACCTTTGGTCCAACTCCAGTCCCTTTACTAGATCATGGCACTCAGTGCCATGTCCAATCTCAGTTTAAAAACCTCCAGGGACGGTGAATCCACCACCTCCCTGGGCAGGCCATTCCAATGCCTGACCACTCTCTCTGTAAAGAAGATTAGATCCAGTATGTCCTGTGCAAAGAGCCAAACAGGAGCTGGGCTGAGCCTTGTAGGTGTAAATCTGAATTTCTGCACCCTTTGATGACAAAAGGTAGAGGGCGTGGGGTTTTTTGTCAGGATGGGGCTGAAAAGAGAGTTCTGCGCTGGACTGTGGGTTGTTAATCTTGTCTTCAGAAAGCAAATGAAGATAAAGCAAATAATTCTGAGGGTTTTTTTCAAAGAAACCCATTTTTAAATACAATTGTGCAAGCCTGCTGCCTGCGACCAGCCCAGGGGCACCTGGCTTGGGTGGGAAGACACAGAGCAGCACCTTGGGCATCTGCAGGGACAGGGTTTGCAGGAGGTGCTGAGCTGGGCTGTCCCAGGTGGTGAGATGTTCTGAGTTTTTTTCACGAGGGAACCCCAGCCCTCTGCTCTACTGTCCTTACTGCCAGTCCCTGGCACCACAGCCTCTGCAGGACTCTCCCCAGCTGGACAAATAAACCTTGCTCAGAAGTGCTCTCTCTTTGCCTTCTTTCCTTCAGACAACTCCACCTTATTACAATTTTGAGGAAAGCTGGAGTGATTCTTCTCTGCATAGTGCTGTTTGTGAGAAGCTGGCAGAAGTGTTTCCTCCCACAGCTGCTGTGCTGGGTGGTGGATTTAACTCACGCAGGTAGTTTTTTGGGAGAGCTGGCTGGTTTGCCAAGGGATGGGTAGGGTGAAGCCATCGCCTGTGGCTGAGATGTTGCCGGAAGCACTTGGGGCATGACCTTTGCAGCCCACCTCGAGGTGGGAATATTGCTGCATTAGTGCAAGTTCTCGGAATTACAGATTTGTGCAGTTCTTTGGGTTACCCCCAGGGAGGATGCCTCAGAGGAAAGGTGGGCCAGGGACCTTTCTTATCTCAGAAAACTGTTAAGGCTTTCTGCTCTGAGGAAGCCTCCAGCTCCTTGACAGGCTTCTTTCCATGCTGTCACTGCTCCTGGAGATGCTGTCTTTGGGTCCTGTGCCTCTCCTGTGTGCATTCTCCATTTGACACTCAGGCCTTGCAGACTAGAAGACCTGCTTTTAATGTGCTTTGCACTTGCTTTTCTGAGTGCTCTGTTTTCGGGCAGGAAGAAGGAATGCTGTAATTTGCTAGAAAATTGAATTGGTAGCAAAGTAAAGGGTCTGCCTTTGAGGTGGTTGCCTGGCAAGGTAGCATTGCCTGGGTAGCTTTTAATCAGTGCTAAGAAATTTGAATTTTTTCTCCTTTTTTTGCCCAATCAGTCCTCGTGTTGCATTACTCTCTTGCCAATATACTTCCATATTTCCTCTCTTCATGAAGCCACATTTCAGCTAGAACAGTGCACAAGAGACAGAGAAGTAAGTAGAGGTGATACCGCATGTATATAACCTGTTGCTCTCGTTAATGAGATGCGCTACTTGTTCCTTTTTGTCCTGCAGTGAGGCAATGGCAAGGTGTGCTGCTGAGGCACAGCCCCTGCTTTAAAGCGATAAAGGCAGCTCTTACGCCGTGCGAGGGATGCACAGGGAGTTGCAGATGAGCTTAATGAATGGAAGGAAATAAGCAACACGATTTATTGCCTTATTCCACATGGACGTGGAGCGTGTTTCCATGTGCTATTGTGCAGAGCTGCCCACTGGCACTACCACAGTGCCATCCTCAGATCCGCAGCCTCACTGCGCCCCTCATCTCCTGCGCCACCCTACAGCTCCCTGTGTTTCTTCAGCTCTGGATTTCAAGTACTTCATTCCACAAAGCAGATCACTTCCGGTTACTTTGGCTGTCCTTGCTGGCCACTTTCTCATGATGTTCTTGAAACTAGTCTCCATCATGCACCCCCGTCCATGTACCAGGTGCAGCATCTTCTTAGCTCTGCACCTTCACAAATGCCCTCACTGTCCCTCTGCGGCCAGCCCCTCTCTCTCATTTGCATGCTTACCTTTTCCTCTCTCACTTTGTCATCAGCAGCTCTGGGTCTTCACACTTCACATGATCAGGATCTGTCTATCTTCACTGACTTCCGGGAGGAGCTCCATTTCCAAGCTCAGAGTCAAAACTTATTTTGGGGGTTGAGTGCTGCAGTAAAGAGCAGTTTGAGCCCAGGATGGCCCTTACTACCTGTAGTTGTTAGGATCTTGTCTAGGAAGGCTAGCCCTAGAATGGATTTCCCTGCTGACAGGGTGTGTACAATGTACCCAAGGCATGCACGTGTTTATTTTCATCACTGACTCGTCCCTGGTGAGGTCCTGTTTGCTGGTGCTTGCTGTGTGCAATGGGGTTTGTATAGTCAATTGACAGCACATCAGTGAGATGCATTTGCAGCAAACCTTCTCTGAAGAACCGTCCAGCCAGTGCTGATGCTTCCATCAAACTTTCCTCTATGTTGCTTATCAATGTCCATGAGCTGGGAGAGTAGGATGAAATTGTCACTGCTGCTCTCTGCATCCTTGTCCCTCCTGTTCTGGGGGAGCCATGCGGTGCTGGTCTGAGTGGGGCTGGTGGGCTGCCCATGCTGCTTTTTGCTGACATGCAAACGAGCAAAGATGCAGCCCGTCCCATGTCCCAGCTGCTTTTGTGGCACCTCTGGAAATGCTGGTGTTTCCAAAAGCTCTGCCAGCTCCTAGTAACCTCCCAGGAAATAGACACACAATCAGATGTGGTGGTGCCCAGTTTTTAAAACTTACTGATGTATATTTTCTCTCTCCAGCTCATATGCTTTCAGCCTGACAACTGCATTCCCAGTAGAAGATGACAGAAAGCTATGATTCCCAGCCTTCCATAGGCATAGGCAGTCCCTGGGGCAGCAGGGAGGTGTGGGTGGCTGTCCAGTTGGACTCTCACCTTCCCACCACCAGCAATCATGCTGGGAGAAGAGGGCTGAGCCCCAGCCAAGGTGTATTTGGGTCTGCATCCTTGGTCTGTACGCCTGGACAGCCCAGGAGCAAGATGGGGGTAGGCTCCTCCCCCCACTGCCAGGGAACAGCACTGCAGCTTTTCTTGTAGCGTAGTTTTTTTTGAGCAAACCACAAGGCTACGATGTCCCCACGTCGTGTGCATTCTCCCCCGTGTGTCGTAGTATCCGTTTGGCCCATCCTTTAGCTTGGTGGTTGTGAAATGAATCCATCTGTTCTAAGATGTTCTCAGGAGTTCTTGTTTGTATTAAGCTCACCCCTAGGCTTAGCAGAAATCACAGTCCCCATCCTCCCTCCCTCCCTCCCTCCCTCCCTCTCCGCGGACAAGCCCTCTCCTTCATGAGCACTTCCACCCTCTCCCTGAAGGGCGGCAGAGGGCAGCTGGCGGTTTTGATTCAGGGCACATTGGCAGCTTTGGGGCAGCCGAAGGAGCTGGGATGCAGCCAGCCGGCATTTTTGACATGGGTCTGGAGGCCAGGCGGTCCCACAGGCTGCATTGCTAGCCAGTGTTTTCTAAGTCTGTTTGTAAGAGTACCTAATTTTAAAATGAAATGTGAATATATATTATGTGTAGGTGCCATGTAAGATAGTGTTGTGCTAGGCGGCAGGATGCTAACCTACTTTTTAAGATTTTTGGGGACAGGAAAAAGCATTTTTCTCTCACTTCATGCTCACAGATCTAATATTGTAAATAGGTTTTTTAAATATTTATTTCATGGGCTTTCCACAGGTTCTTGTTCTGACTGGTGTGTTGGTTGGTAGGGCTGTATCACCCGGCGTGCCGCAACCAAAGGGCTGGCGATTACGTGGGGGGGATGGGACGGGGTGGGACAGGGTAGGGTGGGTGGTGGTGGTGGTGTTCCGTTTGGTTTTATGTCACATCAAAGTTGAAGCATTAACTCTTCCTCTTCATCTCGTTTTGACGATGTCAGGCCTGGCCGATGGCCATGGTCCCCCAGGGAGGCAGTGAGCTCCCATGGCTGGCCGGGATGGCCGTTCCCCAGGGCAGGGGGCACTGCAAGCAATAAGATTTGTAGTAATAATGTCTGCTTTGATGGCAGAGGCTCTCGGGGATCAGGGCTGGGTGGGAATAACCCCGCTCCCGGCAGGGGCTCAGTCCAGCATGGCATGGAGGGGATCTCTTTACCTGGGGCTGCCCAAGAAAGTGTCCCCGGGGAGGGAGGAGGTGGGGGCTGCTGTTACCCCCAAGGAACCCCCCCAGAACTGCCGGGGTAGGGCAGGTAGTTACTGACAGCAAACTCCTGCTGATGAATTACTGCAGCAAGCAGCTGCCTTTGCACGTACGGGTGACCCAAGGGAGCACACCGCTGTCACTGCTACAAACCCAGGGCTGGCTCGAGAAGGGCATTTGCTTATTCTATTTCTCTTCTAGGACATTTGAGGTAATTTGGTTATTTTTTTTCTAAATGGATTTTTTTCTTTTTTCTCTTAACCCCTTTTTGCCTGGAAGTGTAGCTGACTCTGACCCCCAGTCCAGCTGTCTGTGTGGGGTGGTGGGGCAGTGTCAGCAGGATCAGGGCTGCTTTTATGGTGATGGGTCTCTGACTTCAGGGGATGGAGTGAGGAGTGCTGCTGGGTCCCAGCCCTGCAGGACCCCTCACCAACCCCACGCTTCCTTCACCCTTCGAAAAGGTGTGTAAAACAAAAAGGAAAAACAAAGAAGGAAAAAAGGAAACAATAACACAGTATTTTTTTTCTTAAGATGCTCAACATTTACATATTATCTCCACCTTGATGGCAAATGTTTTTCCTTCATCTGTGTCTGCTTCCCTGGGAGAGTTTTGTTTCTCTGTTTGTTTCTATATGAATTTTAGACACTGAGCTGAAATTCCTCCTGTCCGGTACTGTATGTTTGAGCCTAAGCAATGTGAACTGTACAGACCAACAGTGGGAAATGGGAGCCAGTGACTGCGCCTGGGAGAGCTGTGGCTTGGGACAGCATTCCTGGTTGCTGTAGGGAGCAGGAAGTACTGTGTTGTGAGTAGGGAAAATGAACTGTCTGCTGTGAATTCTCAGTTGGAAATGTGGAGAGGAGTTTCCATTAAATAATGTTTACATACCTCACCTGACGAACCTTTGAAAGTGTATATATAAAAAAAAAAAGAAAATAAAATTATATTAAGTTGCTTTAAATCAATATGTATAGCTATAAGAGCTGGGTCATTTGAACTTTGAATATGTATCGACTCTCTAAATGTTGACATTTTGTGAACTCTGTGCTCCTGTCTTTTATTTCATCCTAGCCTATGGAAAAAGTTGTGTTCTTGTTCCAGATAAAAGGTCCCTGACTTAGATCTGAACTCCTCAAGGATTCCCACAACCTTGTTTTCTTTTCTTCCTCACTGTTGATATTCACCCTATGAGCTTTCTAAAGGTCCGTATTTTATTGCAGCTTATTAAACGTTTCTTTGATATCAGCACTTGTTTGGTGTGCTAAGTGGGGAAGGGCAAAGGTGAGTGAGTGCGCAAGGTAGGGGGCAGTGGGCTGGCACACTCCGACCCCCTCCCTCTAGAGGGGGGATATAAATGCCCCTGTGGGATTTCAGTGCTCCCACACTCGTGCCTGAGCTGTGGCAGATTATGTTTGTGGCACCAACAGTGCAACCTCTCTGTGTTCCTGGGGACTGCTACCGAGGCCCCCTCTCTCTGTCCCCAGAGAGCAACATGTGCCTTGTTTCTGCTGTAGCCCGTAGCCATTCCATCCGCACAGCAGGCATTGGCCCTATGGCTTCTCACACTGCCTCATGCAGTGGCTCCTTTTGCAAGGTGTTGCATGGATAACCCCGGCTGCATATTCCTGCACCATGTGGGTGACACTCTGGCCAGAAGCAGTGGCCAGGTCTGCTCCGGGAGTAGCAAATCATCCCCCATGGCAGCATCAACTCGTCCCAGCCTGTGCCACCTCCTCACACACTCTGCAGCTCCCAGGCACTAGCTGCCCCCTTCTCCCCTCCAGGAAAGAAGAGGCCAAGCCTCTGAATGAATAAATGTCATGTTCACATGGAAGACAACATAGACAATACCAAACATCTCCTAAAACAATACAGCCTCTGCCAGCGGAAGGATGCCCAGCGCCTCCCTCGCCAGCCTAGTACAAATCAGCGTCTTCAACAGTGACACACACAAACCCCACGGGCCAAACAAAGCCACCGTCATTTTCCTGCCCAGTAGCATCTGTAAACAAAAAGAAAACATCATTTGTTGACCCCAAACATATAAAAATACTATAACAAAATGAAATACAAATATATATTAGAATCTGTAAGTATTCTGTATAAAGAGATACTTTAGCGGTTAGCGTACAGCAAGAACAGAAACACAACACAACCAAGCCCCAGCCGGGCCACAGGCAAAATGAGACGCATCCTGGCTCCTCTGTGCGGCAGAGGAGCTCCCATGGAGAGGGCATTGGTGGCAGAAACACATCCCTGTGGTGGTGGGAACATCCTGGATACCACTGGATACCGGTGGTGAGGAGGGATGGTGAGAGCACCGACAGAGCCGGGTGATCCGATGGAGATACCTGGAGCCCGGCTGCAGCTGGCAGTGTGGACCTGAAGCCAAAATGCTGGAGTGGTGTGGAGAGGTGC
Organism: Pachyramphus minor; assembly: GCA_013397135.1. Taxonomy (NCBI): domain Eukaryota; kingdom Metazoa; phylum Chordata; class Aves; order Passeriformes; family Tyrannidae; genus Pachyramphus; species Pachyramphus minor. The sequence continues at coordinate 1,267,710 of VYXB01004225.1, read as the reverse complement.
AGGGAGGCAGCCCTGGGATAAGTCTGTGATGTAAGTAAGTGATGTGGAGTTTCACTGTCCAGCCATATGTAGTGTCCCAGGTCAGGCCCCCACCATCCTTGGCCCCCACAGTCAAGGCAGGTGATACTGCTGTGGATGTTGGGTGTGTGCAGTACCCCGGCATGAGCTCCCTGTGTGCCTCTGCCCCCACTCCAGCACATCATATCCCCTGACACTGTGGGCTTTGGAGAGGTGCTGCCCAGACATGGACAGTTGAGTCCAAGAGCTGGTGGGTCCTGCCCTGGCAGTGGTGTTGGCTCCAGGTTTGCAGTCTCTTCAACTGGCCTTGGCACCCACAAGGCTGAGGCCCCAGTGATGAACATGGCAAACTCACACCCTGGGTGTCCCAGCAGCCTCCTGCTCCTGCTGCCTGGGTCAGTGGGACGTGGGGCACCTTTGCCCAGCTGCAGGCTCACTCCCCCAGGGCAGAGCCTGGAATAAAAGGGCTCCCATCACTGAGCGGAGCCATCTGGCTGGGCCAGGGATATTTGGGGCCCTCTCCACATGAATGGTACAGTGCTGGTCCCCATGGCACAGGGCAGGTTGGCTCTGGGACCCCCCAGGGACATTTGTACAGCGCTGCCTGTCCCCCACTCAGTGTGCTGGCACTGCCGGGGTGCCTGGTCCTGCTCCACCAGTGTGGCCCTGATGTGACCAGAGTGGGCTTGATCCATGCATGCCCTGTGCCCTGCTGAGCCCAGCTGGCATGCACAGACCAGGGGTGCCATCAGATGGTCAGGCTGTGGCCATGGAGCTTGTGACATTATTTGGGGCAGTCTGGGCTCCAGCACCCTGGCTGCCACACCAGGGAACTGCTCGCTGCAGCTGCTATCGGGGCAATGGCAGGTCCTCAGCAGGGAGACCAGGGCTGCTGGAGGAGAGGATGGGAAAACAGGCTCTGAGCTCACCAGGACTGCTGGATGCTGCCTACACCATACAGCCCTCTGTGTCACAGCTTACCATTGCTTACGGGGCTCTGCCATATCAGGCCCCTCTCCTCCAGTCCCAGGTGCTGGAAAAACCCTCGGATCGCTGGGCTGGATGCAAGGGACAGGGCTGCCAGGGAGGGAACACACAGGGGATGCAGGCACTGCCCTCCATGGCTGTGGGGCTGTGCTGGCAGGGAGGCAGAGTGCCACAGGGAGAGGACAGGGACAGCTGGGCAGTGTGCCCATGCTGTATCCACACATCTGTGTAGTTGCAGTTCTTAAAAAAATTCTCTATCTACACATTTGATTTGTTTGTGTTTTTGTTTGTGTTTTTTTTTGTTTGTTTTGTTTTTTCTTTTTTCCTTTTTTTTTTTTTCTTTTTCTTTCCCCAACCTTCTAGATGCACCAGCTCCTTTTTCTGCCGGGCTCCTTGGATGCAGCTGCAGTTCGGAACCCAGAGAGCAGCACCATGCCCGCGGGGCAAAGTGAGGTCCTTGGCTCTGGGGGTCTCCCTGGCAGCCCCCCAGCTCTGCAGGGCCGGTGGCTGCTCACAGGCACTGGCTGCAGCCACACTTGCTGGGCTTCTCCACCTCCTCCACGAAGGTTGCACCATTGCTGCACTCGAAGGCATATTTCCTGCGCCGGAGCCGCAGTCCAGTGCAGCAACCGGCGTCAGGGCCACCGCAGGTCCCCCGGCATTCCACCCAGGCCACCGGCCGCGTTGTCTGGCAGATGGCATAGCCCCGCTGCACCTGGTGGTAGTCCCGCACTGGCTCCCCACGGCACTCCGGCTCTGCGGGACAGGGGGATAGCAATGCTTAGCCTGCTGTTGTGGTATGGGGCTGGACACCCACATCCTCAGCACCTACCTTGGTCACAGAGGGCTCCAGTGTAGCCATCATGGCACTCGCAGGTGGGCTGGCCACCTGGGGTGAGGTGGCAGTGGCCATGGACGCAGGGCTGGTGGTGGCAGGGGTCAGGTGGCTCAGCAGGCTGGTTGCAGAGGGCACCCTGGTAGCCCTCATGGCACTGGCAGCTGTAGGAGAGGGCGTCGAGGGGCAGGCACAGCCCATGCACGCACCTGTGGGCACCCGGTGCTGTCAGGACCTGCCAGCATGGCATGGCACCAGCGTGCATAGCCCACCAGCAGTGAGCATGGCATGGCATGGCTTAGCACCAGCATGGCACCAGCACAGGATTGCACTGGGACCAGCACGACACTGCCACAGCATGGCACTGCCACGGCACAGCCATGGTGGCACAGCACCAGTTTGGCTTTGGCACAACACCACCAGCATAGATCAGCCCTGGCACAACTCAGTGCTAGTGACACAGCATGGCGGTGCCTTGGCACAGCACCACTGTGATGGCACACCACCACCACCACCACCACGAACCAGCCGGAAGGGAGGGTGGTGGACAGCCAGTGGGAGGTGTGGGTGGGGCAGCCAAGAGGAAGGGGCAGCCAGTGAGCAAATGATTTAGTACTGCAGTGGTCAAGCCACTGAGGAAGAGGGTAGCAATGAGACGATAGAGCAAAGGAATTGTGGTGAGGCAGCCAATGGGCAAAGGGCAGCCCATGAGCCAATGGAGCGGCTCTGTTACGGTGGGGTCAGCAATGAACTGGCACAGCCAAAGACCAAATGGGGCAGGCACGTCTCTGTGAGGCAGCCAGTGGGTCAGGACCATGGCTGTTGAACAGCCACTGGGGCTGTGCTATTGCTTCAGGACAGCCAGTGGGGCAGATGGGTCACTGTGAGGCAGCCAAGAGGACAGAACCATTGCTGCAGGGCAGCCAGTGGGGTGAGGCACTCACTTGTGCCCCTGGCAGGGGCCACCACGAGGCTGGTCACAGTGGGGCCCGTCCCAGCCAGGCTCACAGTGGCAGGTGGGACCCTGGGCACCGGCGGGCTGGCAGATTCCATGCAGGCAGTAGAGCTTGCGGCAGGGCTCGCAGCCTGGCACCACCCCTGGTGTCATCCGCGTTTTGGTGAAGTCCTGCAGCTCGTTGTTGATGTAGAGGTTGCGGATGCATCCATGGAAGCTGGTGCCATTGAGGAGCTGCCAGAGGCGGAAGGCAGCTGAGTTGACATCCACAGGCATTCCTGGGGAGAGCAGGACCATCAGCACACCTGGATATCCCCCACGCCCTCCACTGCTTCCCCGATCCCTGTCTTACCTCCCACATAGAGAGGAGCCTCACTGTTCAGTGTGTAGTGCTTCCCTGAGTTGTCCATGGTCATGGGGCTGCCACCATCAATGGAGAGGTTCACCATCTGGTCGAAGGTCACCAGCTCCACGGTGTGGAACTGCCCATCGTTGATGGTCTCGGCACTGGGGAGGACGGCTGGGTCACCAGGAATGCCCCCAAGCCCATGCAATGGGGGCCATGGTCCCCAGCGAGTAGGGGAGGAGTGGCAGTTACCTGTAGATGGCTGAGCTGGGGTGGGTGCCAGGGTCATAGCTGACCCTGACGTGGCCCTGGTACAGCTCCACAGCCATGTGGTCACTGTCACCGTTATACAGCAGGATACCATTACCTTCAGCTGTGGAGACCTGTCAGAGGGAGAGGTGGGAGCCCACATCCCTGGGCCAGCATCCCCAGTGCCAACCCCCCCGACATCCCCACACCTCCCCTGCCCTCACCTGAAGGGTGATATTGGCCCGCGGCCAGTCCTGCAGGTCGGTGAACTGCAGGTACGTGTCACGGTCCACGAAGTTGACGCTCAGCAGCTTCTCACACTTGGGGCCACCGAAGCCGGGTAGGCACTGGCAAAGGGCGCGGGCACCGCGCTCCACACACAGGGCCCCATTTTGGCACTCGGCTCGCTCGCAGAGACCAGACTGGCCAGTGGCGTGGGGCGGCATCTCGCAGAGCTGGCCACTGTGGGGCCAAGGGTGCTGCTGGGCAGGGGCCTGGGAATGCCCCTACACCCTGCCCGCTGCCCCACAGGGCTCAAACAGCATCCCATGATTTGGGGTCTCTGGGAAGGCTCTCCAGACACTGGCATCAGAGGGATGGCTAGATGCTGAGCTGTGCCCTGGGGTCCCTCTCCAGGGATGCTGGCTCCCTGCTCAGCTTCCATCCCCAGAGACACATGCTTCCAGCCCTACTCCTTCCTTTCACACTGAGAGGGATGGATAGATGGACGGACTTGGTAGCCAGGACCTGTCTCTCCTGAACAGTGACACATAACCATCCCCTCTATCCCAGGTGCCCCCTGTCTTCCAGGTGATACCTGTAGCCCTCGGTGCAGAGGCAGGAGTAGCCGTTCACCTCGTCCAGGCAGCGGGCGTTGTTCTGGCACCGGTGGTCTTGGCAGTCATCAAAGTCCTCGCTGCAGTTGCTTCCCACATAGCCAGGGGCACACACACACCTGGGGCAGGTGGGGGGTTCAGGGCTGCCCCTTCCTTCTTCCCACAACGGCTGCCTGCTCCTCCTGGCACCCCCCTCCCCACGCCCCCTCACCGGCCTGTGAGCTGCAGCCCCCCAAAAGCAAATCTAGCCACTCTCATACAGCCAGGAAAAGTGGTGTAGGGAGAGGGGGCTCACCTGGGCCCCTGGCTGGTAGAGATGCACGTGGAGTCATGCTGGCATGGGTTGAGCTCAGGTGAGCAGAAATCAGGTGGCTGCTCACAGAATTCCCCTGCAAGGCAGAAGATGGGATGGCCATCAGCTGCAGCACCAGAAGGGCAGCCCCAGTCCCTCCGGGACATGGGAGACTCCTGGGGGGCTCAGCTCAAGGCAGGGAGCTGCCAAGCCCACGGCTTTCACTCCCATGGACATAGGGCTCTGCTCCACGGGAGGCAGCTCCTGCCCAAGCCAGGTACTGAGGGCATCCCAAGGTGTGGGGGTTCAGCGGGGTGTACCCAAACTCAGGACAGCTGAGCCCAGAGGCCATGGTGATGGGCACTGCGACAGCAGGCAGAGGAGCTATTAGCCTCATGGGAGAGAAGGTAGTACTGGGCACATTTCCCTGCCAGGTCTGCGTGATTTGGGGATAGCTAGCCCCATTCCAGGTACCTGTGTAGTGGGCAGGACAAAGGCAGGTGTAGTTGGTGGCAGTGGGCACACAGGAGCCCCCGTTCTCACAGATGTGCTCCTTGCAAGGGTTGCTGGTGGCGCGGCAGCTCAGGCCCTCGAAGCCCGCTGGGCACAGGCACCTGCCACAGGGCAGGGGGAGTGTCAAGGGGGAAAAGGAAATGGAGTGTTTGGGGGTGGTTCCCCAAATAACCAGTAATAACCAATATAGGACCTTGGTGCAGAGCACACATGCATGCCAAGAGCTGGGTTTGGTGTACCCCTGTCGAACACTGGGTGCAAGGGTGAGTGGCAGCACAGCCTGCCCAAGGATGCCAAGTTGCCATCACAACAGGCTGGCTGTGCTGTCTACATCCTCACCCCCGGCCTGCCATCTATTTTCAGCTCCTAATTGCATCCCAGTTCCCAGAAAGGCATGAAGCATTCAGGGCAGTGAGGGTTACGTGGGGGCAAGGCAGCCCTGCAGGGAGCAGCAGTGACCCCAGGACAACAGAAACCAGTCCCAGCCACAAATCCCACTACCCTTTACCTCCCCCTGCCTACTGTAGCGATGGGACCCCCTTTCCCTGCCATGACCTTGGCTCAGGAGCCTGAAGGGATGAGCGGCATGGGGAAGTGAAGCCAGGCAGCATGGGCTGGAGCTACCATGTGAACCCAATATCCCAGCATATGCCCAAGGGAGCACATGGGAGGGGAAGGAAGTATCAGAACTCTCCATGCTGTTGCCCAAATACCCACCTTACATGGATTCCTGTCCAGCACTCACCTGTACCCGGCTCCTTCCCCCTCCTGAGGCTGGCAGGTCCCCCCATTGGCGCAGGGGTTGGAGGAGCAGCCACTGAGTGCCACCTCGCAGTCCCTGCCCTGGGGAAGGATGGAGAGGTGGGAGCAAGGAGGATGCCATGGCACTGTGCCCAGCTCTCCCTGCCCCATCACACTCAGTGCGACATGGGGGTAGACAGGGAGGGAAGATGGTCCTGTAGACAGAAGCCCCAGGGGCATGGCAAAGCCCCTACTCTGCTCCCTTGCCCTCTGCAGGGACAGGCCCCTGTGCAATGGGGACCTCTGGGACTAGGGTACCTTGTAGCCACTGGGGCAAGTGCAGCGGTAGAAGCTGAGGGGGTCATTGTGGCAGGTGCCCTGGTTCTGGCAGGGGCTGGAAAGGCAGGGATTGCACTTGGCCTGGACACTCAGGGAGGGTGGGCCTGTGGGATGGAAGGCACAGAGATGACCGTCAGTGCAGGGAGTGATGGGGACGTGTCATTTGTGATCACTGATGTTGGGGGCAGAGCCTCAGCTGTGTCTGGGAGCAGACCCTGCCCTGCCAGGGGGCTGTGCACCAGTAAATGGGACAGCCACCAGTTTGCTAGGTCACTAGGGATGTGCCACCAGCCAGGTGAGAGGATGGAAGTGTCCTGGTCCCCCTCATCCAGCTCAACGGCTGAAATCCTGGAGCCACACGGACTTGAGCACTGCTCTGCCAGGAAAGGGGCAGGAGGCAGCCCAGCTCCCTGTGACATAGGGGGGCATAGATGGACAGCATGGACACCTCTCACCTTGGCACTCAAACTTCTTGGCAGGGGTGGTGAGCAGCAGTTTGCCTTCCATGTCGGGGGGCCCAGCGCAGCGGGCGATGCCTGGCTCCTTGTACCCTGTCTTGACCCAGCTGGAGAGCCAGCGCAGGTTGCAGCTGCAGTACAGGGGGTTGGCCCCGATGGCTCTGCAGGAGGAGAAGGGCAAAACTGCAGCCACTGCCCCACAGAGGGAACTGGGCTTGGAGACCTTGGGACAGGGCACAACTCCATCACTGGGCTGGGCTGCCACATGATGGGGGAACCAGTGCTGCTCCATTTCTGGACCCACCAGAGATGCCACTCATGGTCAGAGGATGGGGACAGACAGCCCCACAATGCTGCTCAGTTAGATCACCCTGCTGCCAGCCCCACAGCCCATGTGGTGCCCCATGCTCTTCCCTGGGGCTCTCCTCCACTACCCACACAGAAATCCTTAGCAGTCCTGCAGCACACATACAAAGCTGCCTGGAGCAGCAAACTAGGCATAGCACCTTGAGGCTGTGCAGAAACAATAGGACCTGCATGGGAGCTGCAGGGCCAACCTGGGCTCTGCTGCACAAGCGTGCGAGACAGGGACACAAGAGCAGGCCGATGGGGATAAGCAGTGGGTTGTGGCTGGAGCTCATGCAGACAGCATCACGGGAGAGGAAAGAATTGCCCTGGGAGAGGAGGAGGAGAAGGCAGTGTTGCTCTGCTCCACAGCAGAGAAGGGCAGGGAAGCAGCAGATGACGTGGAAGGCTGAGGGGCTGGATGCCCCTTTGCAACCTCCTTGACTGCAAAGGTCAGCGGTGACGGAGGGCCAGTGTGACCAACACCTGTGACAAAGGAAGGAGATGGCAGCCCAGAAGGAGGCAGCTCAGGCAGCAGATCTGCTGAGGCTGACAAACCCAGTCCTACAGCACCCACAGTGCTAGCTGGTGACACAGCTCTGCCCGTGGGAACTGGCAGTGCCAGCTGGAAGTGGCAAAAACAGCACAGGCTTTGGCAAGGGAAATCATAGCAGAGCAAGCAGTGCTGCTCCCCAAAAACATGGGGAGGTCAGAACTGGAAGACAAGATGCTCCTTGCAGAATGAAGGAACAGTCTGAGATCCCCAGGATGACAAGAGCAGGACTGGCCACTGGCAGGCAGGTGGGAACAGCTTAGCAGAGGCAGGAAGGGGACCAAAAAGACACCATGAGCAAAGGTGAACCCCATCCCCAGGTGGTGGTTACAGAACAGTGCTCCTGAGGTACAGGCTACTTTAAAGAGGGGCTGAAACACCACCGCTGGCAGGAGGACACTTGATGACAGATTTGCAGGGAGCTGTTGCAGGGAAGTGCACTGGCAGAAGGCTAACAACACGCTGGTGTGGGTCAGAGTAGCCCCTGCCAACCCACAGCCACGTCACCATTTTGCATGGCTTGACCCACATGTTGGGGGACCCCAGAGACCTAGTGGATTGGGGAAGGACTCCACATATCATCCAGCTAGGATCACAGGGCCATCCCAGCAGTACTGGGAGGCTCAGTGGCACAGCTGATCCTGAGCCCAAGCATGGGGAAGGAAGCAGATCACAACACTACCCAACAAATGATGTCGCAAGTGGCAGCCCAGAGAAGAGGGGACAAGGCAGCTCACCCTCCAGGGAAGCCAGGCTCAGCCTAGTTTTCAGAAGTCTCCTGAGCCTGGGTCTGGCCCTGAGCCCTGCAGAGTGGGAGATACTCACAGGTGAGACAGGGAGGTGACATCTGCAAAGATGCCCTCTGGAAGGCTGGAGATGTCATTGCCATGGAGAGACCTGCAGAGAACAGAGGGTCCTGTAATGCCCATGGCTCCAGGGTAGGCAGCAAGAACTGTAACCAGTTAGGCTGCCCCCATCTCACAAGTCCAGGTGTGTGTAGCAGAACTGGACCCCATCACACTGTCACTGTTGCAAATGCACTGTCTGCTCGGAAGGGCTGCTGAACCCTACTGTGCACCTCCTGCAGCCTGTACCCTGCTTGCCTGCCTGCACCCTGCTCCAAGGGGGCATAAGGGACAAAGGACACAGGCAGCAGCAGAGAAAGGGCCAAGCAGAGCTGGGAGCCGGGCTACAGGCAGGTACTTACAGCAGCCGGAGGGAACGGAGGCCCTCAAAGGCCTGAGGAGGGATGCACTGCAGGGAGTTGTAGCTGAGGATCCTGTGGGAGGGAAAGAGGCAAACCAGCTGCGTGTCTTGCAAGAAACAGACCCTGGGCTACACGCTGCTCCTGCATGAACTCCAACTCAAACCACAGCTTCACCCAGGCAGAAGGGTGAGACCCTGGTGTCCTGAGCACCCCCCAGTCTTTGGGGTTCCCTAGGAATATCCCCCCACAGCTTGGCTGGGCTGTATCCCGGTGTGGCATGCCACAATGACTGCACTTACAGCGTGGTGAGCTGGCTCATGTTGGTGAAGGAGGAGTTGCTCAGGGAGCTGATCTTGTTGTTGCTCAGATCGCTGGAAAACACAAACCCCCGGGATTGGAGCCAGCTGGGCCCCATCCCCTCTCATTGCTCCCCTGCCTGCTCAGCTGCAATAGGGTGCAAACAACAGCAGGACATAGCTTCCAAGGGAGCAGCAGGGCTGTCATACACGGTGATGGCAGCAATGCCACTGTCCCACCTCTGCCCTGTGCCTGACACCAGCACAGGTGGTGAGCACCCAGGGGCTGAGCATCACTTCAGACAGCTGTGTTCCAGAGCAGAGGGGAGTCACAGAGGGATGCCAGGGGTCCCTGCACACTGCCAGGCCCCTCCTCAGGATCATGCACCATGGCAACAGCCCCTGTTCTCACCCACAGGTCCCAGCAGTGCCCCCGGCTTCCTGGGCTTCTGCTACTCACACAAGCTGCAGGTACTTGAAGGTAGAGAGCTGCCCTGGGACCTGAGTGAACTGGTTCCCATCCAGGTAGCTGCAAAGGAGAACAAGAGCACCCTGGGGTGCTGAGAAGCAGATCACTCCCTCTGCCCCCTCTTTCTCTTGTGTGCCACCATGGAAGAAGCATCTCCAGCATCATCTCCCTCCCAGCACCACTATGGGGCTCTTGGGGGCCTCATGGGCTGGAAGGATAGTTAGCACATGAGTGCATTAGCACACTCGTGGGCTTTGCATTGCAGGTTCCCTGGGGACAGTCTCCCAGCAGCCCACGCGTGCAAGTGCAGACAGCCATGTGCCACTTTTACACATCTGATGTGAGCGTGGGAGGCCATAACCATTCCCAAGGCATGTGAGAGAGAGAGCAGAGGATGTTGAGAGAGGAGGGGTGTGCAAGACAGTGGAGGGGTGTGTGTGGGTGGACCAAGCTGCTGTGACAACACCCCTTGCACTTCACCCTTTGTATCCCTGAATCAGCAGAGAGGCTCTTGCTGAGCCCCTTGCTGGTGTTGGGGCTGGACAGGGTCCCTTGGATGGGTGGGGGTCCTGCTCCCACTGCAAGGCCAGGAGGGAGATGTGGGAAGGAATATCTCTGCCCTGACACCTGCAACCCCACAGCAAAGTCCCCCAATCCAGAACTGCAAAGTTGATGGTGGTCGCAGGGACAGTTTAGGCACTTGGCCACCACTCACAGCTCTGTGACATTCTTGGGGATCCCCTTGGGCAGGGCCTTGAGATGCTTGTTGCTGCAGCGGACAACGGTGTCAAGGCAGGTGCACTCTTGTGGGCACTGGGGCCGAGGGATGCAGGTGGTCTCCTCCTTACCTGCACCAGGCACAGAAAGCCACAGTCACTGTAGTCCAGTCCTTGGGCATTGTGTGAGGCTAGATTCAATGCCTTGTGCCTGCCTAGGATGGCTCCCTTCTCATGCCAACCATCCTTCCTTGCCCCCAAAGCAGAGTGTTGCAGGCAACAGCCTCAGCACAGCTGAGAGACATCAGTGCAGGAATCACTCCTGCGCCCAGAAACTGCCTGTCCCACCACTGTGAATAAAACCAGACAGCTCAAGGCTGCTCTGATTTACACCATTTTCAAAAAAAATGCAGTCCCAAGGACAGCAGAGAGAAGGGTGCAGGAGAAGGGGCTCAGCCCTGCAAATCCTCCTGAAACAACTTCCTTCACCCATCTCCCAGACACAGGCTAGAGGGAGCAGATACTGTGCCAAGCAGCCAGAGGAGCCCCTTCCCTGCCGTGGCACTGGGATCCTGTGGGAGACACATCCCTGGGACAACCGTATGCTATCTGGCACCGCTAGGAAAGGCGCAGGATGCAACCCTTCAGTATTTGACGTGGTGGAGGAGGGAAAGCAGAAGAAAGGATGATTTGTTTGTAAATATTTTCCAGAGGGTTCAAAAACTGCTCTAAATTTAAAAAAAAAAAAAATTATAAAAAAAGTCTTTTCTCCCCACGCACGCTCCCCGTCTGCTCCATCTGCCCAGCTCCAGCGCATGTGCAAGACAGAAGGGAGGGAGGGAAGGAGCAGGATGTATCCCAGTGGGCTTTGCCTACACATCTGCTCCTGCCGGCACCCAGAGCACAGCATTTGCCAGCACAGACCTGCCTACATACAAAAGTCACGTGGTGCAATGGGTGCAAACTCCTCTCCTGGCTTTAGATCTGCCTGTGGGTATTTCAGTGCAGCCCCAAGGGCTGGGTACCAGGACGGGAAACTCATGCATCATTAAGGGAGAGCATTCACAGGGCCCCTGAGCTCCTGGCTTGCCACATGGCGCATCCTGGGAGCAGGAATGGTGCCGGGACAGGGAGCATGTCATCCTGTGAGGAGCAGTCTAGTCTCCCCTCACTCCCAGCACTGTGGGGCCAGTGAGTTACCTTCTTCACATCTGAAGTCAGGGAAAGCCACATCTTGGAGAGGGATCTGCCGGAGGAAGTCGGGGTTTTGGCACCGAGGGTTCCCCGTCACAATCTTCCTCTTGCGCAGCCAGTCCCCCAGCCAGGCCAGCTGGCAGTTGCAGTTGAAAGGGTTGGCGAGCAGGTTCCTGCACACAGGAAGGAGCACAAGGGCATCACCTGAACAGCCACCAGGCCAGGGGACATCCTGCAGCCCTCTGATGCAATGTGGACAGCCTGGAAGCATCCCCCTCCCTGGGCCTGGGACATACAGTGTGGAGAGGGACTGCAGTGTGTCAAAGGCGCCTGGAGCAATGGTGCTGATCTGGTTGTCGTACAGGGAGAGCAGGCGGACATTGCGCAGCCCCGTGAAGCTGTCGTTGTGGATGCAGCTGATGCGGTTGTTCCTCAGCATCCTGCAGAGGAAAGGGAACCACTGCACCTAAAAACCTGTACAGGCTCCATGGGGGAAACCAACCTTGGCAGTGCCCAGGCCCTGCCCACCTCACTGCTGGGCAGCAGGATGAGCCTGAGCCAGTCCCTGAGCAGCAAACCCCTGCCCCTCCAGCTCTGGATACAGTCAGCTGATGGGCAAGGCACTCCTGAGTTGGCCCTGCAGTGATGCAGACAGCACCAGCCCCAGATCATGGACAAGGCAGGGAGGCAAGGAGTAGGGATGTCCCCATCCCTGTGATCATGGGGAAGCGGGATGGGACTCACAGTGTCCTCAGCCCATCCAGGCCCCTGAACATGCCACTCCGCACGGACTCCAGCTGGTTGACAGTGAGGTGCAGCTCATTCACTGAGGATGCCCCCTCGAATGCTCCATCCTCAATCTCCGATACCTTGTTGTTGCTGAGGTTGCTGTGAAGAGGGCAAAGCTGGGATGGGGTCTCTGCCCCAACCTCATCTTGAATCCTGCCTCACACAGGTCCCACTGAGCCCCTGTGATGCCAGTCCCTCAGGGGACCCTCGGGCTGGGACATGCCCTCCACTTCATGCCACAGCCCACCTTGGCATCAGGACCTCTGTGTGCCTTTCCAGACCATAGGCATTCCTGACTGGGCTGTGCCTGCCTGATACTCACATTTTCTTCAGATGTGGGAGTTTCTTGAAGACGCCAGTAGCCTCCAGGATAGAGATTTCATTGTTGTTCAGGCGCCTGGGGTGGGCAGCAGGGAAAAGAGCTCAGGGGATGGCTGTGAAGGGCCTGGCACAACTCAAACCCTGAGCAAAATCCCAGAGCCAGCAATGCTCCTGCTGCAGAAGGGAAAGCAGTGTGGCAGAGAGGAGACTCTTACAGCTCAGCCGTGGACTGTGGGATGCGATCCGGGATCTTGGTGAGTTTCAGGTTGGAGCACTCAACCACACCGGATTCACAGCGGCACTTGGGGGGGCAGATCACATCACTGTTGCACTCACTGTTCAGTTGGTAATCCTCTGTCCCTGCATGATGGATAGGGCAGCGTGGGCTCCCATGGGCTAAAGCATGGGGGGCTGCACCTGCCCCCTCTTCCTCTGATCCTCCCACACCCCTAGCTGGTCTTAGTCTCTTCCCCAGCTCCCCTCATCACAGCCCCTGTGCATCAAAGGATGCTCTTTACTCTTCTTCGTGCCCAAAGCAGCTCATCTGCAGGGATATTTGTCCTGGGTACAACGGACACGGCACTGTCCACCACCCTCTTGCAACTGGAGCTGGACCCTGGGGATGCCTCTGTGCCCAACCAGATAACAGCATGATGGGAGATACTGCATCTGGTACTTAGCGCTTCTTTTACTGTGGCACCTGGGAGCTCAGCAATCAGAAATGATGGGAAGTGCAGGAAGGGCCTGTGGGCCCTGGCACAACCACCCCCACAGGCAGCCTGGCCAAAAGGGAACCATGCACACACCCATGCACACATGAATGTGGCTCCTCTGCTCACCTGGGATGAAATACTGCTCCTTGGCTGGGGAAAGAAAAGCACATCAGCACTCCAAGCAGACAGGCACCGTGCTGGGGCAGGGCTGAGGACAGCCGTGCCACAGGGCACCCATGACAGGGGTGGGCACAGCTCTCACCCGAGCAGCGAAACTTCTTGCTCTTGATCTGGCCGATGCGCTTGTTGGCCAGGCGCCGGGGGCTGGCACAGCGGGCACCGCTGGTCTCCACGGGGTTGGCGCGGAGGAAATCCGCCAGCCACTTCAGGTTGCAGTCGCAGATGAAGGGGTTCTGGGCCAGGTGCCTGTGCCAGGGACAGCAGGTGACACATTGCCAGGGACAGTGGGTGACCACCAGCTCCAGCCCTGGCTAGCCGTCAAGATGCTTCTCCCCGAGACGCTCGCCTGCCCAGGCATCAGAGATAGCACAGGCACTCACAGGGTCTGGATGGCCCGCAGGGAGGTGAAGGTGCCCTTGGCCAGGCTCTGGATCTTGTTGTCATAGAGTGAGAGCAGTGAGAGGTTCTGCAGGTCCTGGAAGGCGTCTGCCCGTATGCAGTTGATCTTGTTGGCATTAAGAAGCCTGGCAGGGAGAGAAGGATGTGAGTCTGGGGACTCCCTTCACCTCACCATGGGTGTTGGGGACCTCAGCCCCGCTTCCTTGTGTTCCCAAAAAGCATCCCACGCAGCCACTGGTGCCTTACAGCAGCTGCAAGGCAAAAAGTCCCCCGAAGACACCCTTGGGGAGGTCCGTGATCTTGTTGCCATACAGCACCCTGGGAGAGAAAGGCTGGTGTGAGATAGGGGAATAGTGTGGGCCACGGTTAAGGGGATGCAGCATCCACCACACCCCACCCAAACCAGTGTGGGCACTTACAGCGAGTTCAGAGAGCGCAGGCCTTGGAAGGCGTCAGGAGCGATCTCTGAGATCTGGTTGTTGCTCAGGTCTCTGAAACCAAAGGAAGAAGGTGGCCTGGTCCCTTCTCTTGCCCAATGTCCCCATCCTCCTTCTGGGCCCAAGGGACCACTCATAACACCCAATATACAGAGCTAAGGGTATTCAAGATCCCCTCCAGTGCTGCCATATGGGGCACCCATGTCACAGGAGGTGCCCCATACCCATCAGTCAGGGGCTGCTGGCTCACGGCAGTGACCAGCAGAGTGAAGGGTGTTGGGGTGTGGGGTGAGCTAGTAGATGCTGCACACTTACATCCTCCGCAGCTTCTTGTAGGGGGAGAAGGCACCTGGAGGGATGGACTTGATTCCATTGAGTTCCAGACGTCTGCAAAAAGAAAAGGGAGAGAGGACGGCTAAAGGTGTGGCCAAGCCCCAGCACCCCATTCACAGGGCTGGGGGACTGCAGAACCCCTAAGCTTGCAGCAAGTTACTTCACAGCTGTGGGACCATTCTTGCCAGAGGCAACTTATATCCTGTGGTTGGGGCTTTTTCCACCAGGGAGGGGTGCCATGGGCGGGGGGACCACGGTGGCTGGGGTGGGGGGAACACCTTTTACCCCCAGAACCTTGGGTCTGGGGGGACCTGCTGATTACCAGTGCTTTGTGTGCTGTCCCAGCGGGGGCTTTGCACCATAATTGGATTCCCCTAAGGAGATTATTTCTCTATTTACATTTTTAATGCAGCTAAATCCAGGGCTAAATCTGGGCAGTGTGAGAGAAGGGCAAGGAGGGCCTGCAGCCCTGTGGAGGGGCTGAGATGCCAGGCTCACTCCTGTGTCCCCACTACCTTGAGCCACCCAGAGCCCAGTGGTGATGGTATGGGGCCATACTCACATCTCTGTCATGGTCTCGGGCAGGTTGGCGGGGATGGCAGTCAGCCCCTTGCCCCGACAGTCCACGATGCCATTGCTGCAAGTGCACATGGCTGGGCAGGAGCCAGAGGACAAGCTGCAGAGTTGGGCACGTGCTGAGTCCGTTTGTCCTGCCGGGGAAGCAGCCAGCATTGGAATTGCAAAGAGCTGGGCCAGGTGGGCTGTGGCAGAACCCCAAGGAAGAGACCCTGGTGACGACTTGGTGTGCTGGGACAGTTTGTGGCACTTTTGAACAGTGCGTAAGGCCCTGGTGCACCCCAACCCGGTGCCAAAGGCACACAGTTCCAAGGGCTCAGACTGATGTACTGTCACACTGATAGGGTGGTGTTGTCCCCATACTGTCCCCACATCAAGGACTGTGCTGACCAGAGATGAACTCACAGCACACATTCAGGCTCTGAGCTGGGGCATGTCATAGGGAGTGGAGGTGGGCTGCACCAACAGGACACGCTTTGTCTCCCTGGTCCATGACCCTGCCCTGGCACCCACCACCTTCCTGTCCCCCTCACCAGAGCAGCTGAACTCATTCTTCTGGATCTCAGCCACATTGAGGCCACGGAGCTGGGCAGGAGCAGAGCACTGCGTGAAGAGCCCGATGGTGGGACGCTGGCGCAGCCACTGCGAAAGCCAGGCCAGGTGGCAGTCGCAGAAGAGATGGTTGGAGTGCAGGCGGCTGCAGGTGGACGGGGCAGTCAGCAGCCACAGGACAGTTCCTGCCCACCCCACTGCTCTCTGGCTGCCTCAGCCTGGCTCATCCCAAAGGATGAAGAGGGAGAAATGGAGGAGCCCAAGAGCATCTACACCAGTTGCCAAGGCGACCTTGCTTGGCAGTGCTTGGGGATGCTCTGCAGGGGTATCCCCTCCATTCCATCCCCACAGTGCTGTCCCAGCACTGCTGAGCTGCCAACAGCAGCAGCAGAGATGCGGCCAACCCACTCAAGACCAGGAGATCTCTCCCACCCCCATGGACCCTCACTCATCTGCACTCACAATGTCCGCAGCTTGGGCATGTGGTTGAAGCTGGACACAGGGATAGAAGTGATATTGTTGTTATTCAGTGTCCTGCAGGAAGACAAAGCAGAGCAGGTCAGGGTGGAGAGGCTGTAAATAGGAATGTGAGATGGTCCAGGTGGCACCGAACCCCTGGGAGCAACAGCATGCACCCACACCCTGGCACAGGGTGAATGGATGGAGAGGCACAGGCTGGAGACAGCCCAAACGCCTTGGCAGGACTTGCTGCCCTTTCTAAGCTTCTCCTCTCTGCAGCCAGCTGCAGCCAGGCGGCCCCTGGGGCAAGATCAGATCCTGGAGCACAGCTCTGCAGCAGAGGTACCAGACCCCTGCTCAGCCCCTCCTCGAGGCCAGGCAGAAATGGCATGCTGGGGATGTCCCTGCAGCACCTCAGCAAGTGGGGACACCCAGGGACACCCTCACCCCACACGGGGCCTGCAGGCTCCAGCCGGCCCCTGGCCACTTACAGGACTTCCAGCCCCCGCAGGGCACGGAAAGCTCCATCCTCGATGCAGCTGATCTGATTCTTGTCCAGTTGCCTGAAAGAAAAAATCAGAGAGAGAACTGACAGGACAGCCCAGGCAGAGAGGTTTCTAATGCCTGCTGCCACCAGACCTGACCCCAAGCTCCCTCATGCCCAACACTGCCATGACTTACAGGTTCTTGAGGTCGGTGGCTCCACGGAATGCTTTCCTGGGGATGGCCTGGATGAAGTTCTCACTCAGGTCCCTGCAGAAGAAAGAGGCAGGAAGGTAAATGAGCAGAGCCTGCAAAGTGTGATGCCCCAAGGGAGCAGGGCATCCACAGGCAGGGGCATGCTCCAGCACTGTGATTCCTCAGGAGCTCTGATAAATTGTAATTTAGCTTCAGGTTCTTGGCTGACATGTGGTCTGCTGGCTGTCCTGAGACAAGTCCAGCTCCATTCATGGTGGCTGAATGTGAATGGGGCTCCCTGGGCACTGCTGTCCCTGGCTCAGACAGGCAGAGCTACATGGCACAGCTCTGGGAAAACCCTCCATGCTTAAATACTCTCTGACTGCTATAATTACAGGTCCCTGCTGATTAACTGGTAATTACACTTAGTGGTTCCAGGAGGCATTCCCATGGAGCCTGACCTGCACTTCAGAGGGCACGAATAATCAGGTCATTACTCACTTCATCACTGCACAGCACTGTCTGTGTAATCACCTGCTCTGCAATGCCAGGGCACGCCAGGCCTGCAAGGGCTCTGTATTGCAGGGCTGGCAGCAGATCAAATTCCCTACCATGCCTGTGCTGGCTTTTAGCATGAAGACCAAAAATCTCACTGCAAGTAAGGTCTGGGTGGACTGGCTCAGTTCTGGGAGGACCTGCCTGTCATACTTTTTCCCCATGGCTCCCAAACAGCCATTCCATAAGGGTCAGGAGCTCCTTTGAGCCACATTGCCTGCTCCCAGTCCCATGCCAGCACAGTCCTGCCCCAGCCACCTCTGAGGCAGGAGACCAAGTCCCCACCTCCTTCCTAGCACAGGGAAACTGAGGCACAACATAGTATTTTCCCTATGCAAATCCAAGCAAGTCCGTGGGTGAGTGTGAAGTAGGACCAGAGCATCCTGCACAGATTAAGTGTTCCTCAGCATTACACAAGTCACACAGACACCCCCATCCCAGCCCCAAGAGGTGGTTTGGGGTGTCCATAGATACCAGCATTTCATGCTCAGTGCTCACCAGCTCTGCTTCAACACAACAAAGCCTGTTCACTACTGATACCCTGGGGCAGTCAGGATGGAGGCACAGCATCCACATTTCTCCTCCAAAAAATGGGCTCAGCATGGCACACAGGCTGCTTGCAAAATACCTGACAGTCTCTAAGTTAAGACTTCACTCAGATGAAAGCTTCACTGCCACAGCAAGAAAATGTTCCTAGAGGGAAGCACCAGCATCACTTGCACAGATGCATGAGGAGAAGCAAAACACAACAACAGTGGGTTTGCCTAGAAGCAGGTTTGCCATCTGGTGGGACGCCCAGCCACCAAAGAGATGCCATACGGTCCCCGTGTGATGCCCCTGCCCCTGCACAGTTTGCACATCACTCTGGGTCATTCCTGAAGAATCAAACCCGGCTGGCAAAACATCATTGCTGGGGAAGAGGAAAGGAGATGCCGACCCTGGAACGGTCCAGGCTACCGGAGAAGAAAAAGCCCAGCATCTCTGTGAGCAGCAGGTGCAATTTCACCACTACCCACGCGGCGGCACTGCCAGGCTGCCCTGTCTGTGCTGCCTGCACTGCCTTCGCCAGTTGTTCCCACAGCTCTGGGGCAACACCTCCTCCCGCTCTCTGAGGGGATCAAAGTCCCTTCATCCTCTCCAAAGAGGAAGGACCTGATGTGTATAGCAGCCCCTGACACCTGAGCACTCCTTTGGATGCAAAAGTTTTCTCCTCGTACTCTGTTGGGGGTGTGATGAGCCTAGGAATTGCACTGACCTTTCAGAAAAACACACCACTGCACCAATTCCTGTTTCTCCTTTTAGCTCCCAGAAGGAAACCCTAAGAAAACTCTTTTTGGAAAAGACATCTTGACACGGCAGACAGCGATAGGACAAGGGGGAGCAGTTTGAAATGAAAAGAGGAGAGATCTAAATTAGACATTGGGAAGAAACTCTTTACTGGGAGGGTGGTGAGCTGCTGGAACAAGTTGCCCAGAGAATTTGTGGATACCCCATCCCTGGAAGTGTTCAAGGCCAGGTTGGATGGGGTACTGAGCAACCTGATCTAATGGGGGCCATCCCTGCACACAGTTTGAACTAGATGATCTTTAAGATCCCTTCCAGCCCAAACCATCCTATGGTTCTATGAACCGTCCAGAGGAAGTTCACCACTCTTTCTAGCAATGCATTCAATGCATCACATTCCTTTTTGGCATCTGCCTGTCCTCCAATATTAAACCCCTCACAGAGATAAGCACCACAATTCAGTGCTCTAGACCCCTCTCCCAGCTCTGGTGCTGCCTGCCTGGGCAGATCCTGCCTGCATCTTCTTTGGTTCCCCCATGAAAAACTTATATTTCTCTGCTCGCAGCACATGGGAGTCCCAGTGCTCCCAGGGAGTAAACCCAGGCGTCTGTCTCCAAGCTGCTCATTTACAGCTCGCGAGGGAAATGCTGCTAGAAGGTTGCAACTGACTTTGCGAGGCTTCTCCCCTTCACAGCTTTTTGTGACAGTCACTGATGAAGTGCTGCCGTTGAGGGTACCGAAGCCAAGAGGGACAGACGCTGGATGCGAAGGTTTCAGCAAGGCCCCGGCACCGGGCTTAGATTAGATTGCATGGTTACACAGCTGACAACACCAGGACAAACACATGCTTTGCCTGTGGGATCCTTGGGCCCCAGCGTTGGAACAAGGCACGGCCCCTTCCCTCCTGGTGTTTCATAGCTCCCAGCTATGTTTGCTTTACACTTTGGCGAGGAAGAAACAGCAGATGGCACGGCTTCTCCTCGCTCCACGCACCGCTCTCAGCACCCGTGGTGGCTGTATCGGTGCCACCTCACACCCCGCCAAATACAAATATGTGGTTGCCATCACATGTGGAGCGCCAGCTTGCAGCGGTGACCACAAGCACTGACAGGTCTGACAGCCTCACTGGGGACTGGCTGACGGACAGGCACAGACAGAGGAGAGGGAGTTGCCACAGCCGCTCTCGCTGTCTTTTCTGGTTTCACTTCCAAGTATTGTTCTAAAGGTCCAAGTTTGAGAGTTCCTGGCTTACTGAACCCAGTGGATGCCCAAATAGCCATCCCATTCACAGCACTACCATCCTCCCAGCCCTGTGTCACGGTCCCAGGGGACCATGCAGCTGGAGTTTGTGTCTGCATGGCACAGGTGGTCCCAGGAGTGCAAAGGGATGAGCAGGTGATGGAGAACACCTCTGTCCTCAGACTCACCTCCCACAGGGATTTTCTGACCCAGCAGATGCCTGTGCAATGCTAGCAGCCAGCTCCAGCCCACAGCTGTGTGACAGTGAGAAGGTGGTTGCCTACTTTTTTTCTACGTTCCCCGAAAGCCTCAAGGCCAAACTATATCCACACAAGTCCCCACTGGCTGGACAGTATGAGGGATGGTGGTGGTCAGAGCTTGGGATTTTTGGGGTTTTCTGAAACCCCGCTGCCTGGTCCTATTGTGTGCATGATGGCTGTCGGCGCAGTATCTGTGGCAGATCAGCAGTTGCCCCGGCGCGTCCTCGCCTGGCAGCCACAGCCCCATCCCACTGTCGGTTCCCGGGGAGGCTCGGCGAGGAGCCAGGCGCGGGGACACGGCTCCTCGGGGCTGGCAGGGGCTCGGCGGAGGGAGCCAACCCCCCAGCGCGACGCCCTGCCCGGCGCTTAGCGGGGCGCCCGAGCAAAACTGTTCGACATGGCTTCCCAGTGGGGAGCCCACTCAGGCAAACAAACCCCGGCAGCCTTAATCTCCCCGGCAAGAGCCCGGCGGGCCGGAGGGCGGGCGGGAAGGAGGGGGCCGCAGCGGGGCTGCGGCGGCCGGGCGGGGAGGCCGGGGCTATTACCACGCTCTCAATTCTTTCGGCTAATCCTGACTTCACACTTTAACCTGATTGAGCCTTGTTTGGCGAGCCGGCTCCTTGCGCGCCGTGTGAGGGGATTAGGGCCGGACGCAGCGGGGAGGTAATTGCTTCCCAGCGGCGCTAGCCCCACATCCTCTAAGCCCCCCGCCGCCTGCCAAGAGCGCTGGGGCGGCCTGGCAGCCCTCCGGCAAGGCGCTCCCCTCGCCAGGCATCCCGGCTTGGCAGCGGCCACCGGGGCTGGCTCTGTTGGTAGTGCAGAAGTCCATCCTGTCCGGGGTCAACAGCCACAAGGGCACCCTGTCCAAGCCAAAGTTGCAGCCCGTATCATGTCCCAGCCATACTGGCAAGGGCTGCGGAGCCACACTGCGGCAGGGGAGCGACTTTCCGCCCCGGCAGTGCCTGCACGCCCAGGGTCAGTTGGCGGCTCCAGGCAGGTGAAATACACGGAGCTGCTCCCTGGTCTGTTTCCTCCCCAGCATCCATCTGGAAACTCGTTAGCATCCCGTGGTCTCTCAGACTCTCCCCTACTCATGGGGGCAAATCACAGGCATTAACCCTTCAGCCGCTGCCACCGCACAGCTCCCACAACAAAAATGCATGGCAGGTCAGCCACTGCAGGCACCAGCTCAGCCACAGCAACCACCCACCATGCCTCGAGCAGACAAGGCAGCTGCCCTCACAACCAAAGCCACCAGGCAGCATCAGCGTTTCAGGCTGGGACAAGTGCTCCCCAGATCCCTCACCGGGGCTGTGCCAGAGCACGGCTGGCATTTCTTCAAGACAAAGCGTCTACCTGGACTAATAGGCAAGGACCATGGAACTGGCAGCTATTAAGCAGCCTGTTGTCTCAGATCACCCACACACGCTCTTTGCCCTAGCACAGCCTGTTCTAGGCAGAGGGATGGAGCAGACACGGGGCTGCCCTGCCAGCCCGGCTGTTCAGCCACCATCTCCACTGCCTGACAGGTGACAAGGGGTGAGCTGGAGAGACAGAAAGACTCTTGCATTACACAAGATCGATAGACTGATCAGCACTCACATTAGTAGCCCAGAATTCCCCAGGGGCTTTACATACTTGTTTCTCAGGAAAATTCCTGTTTCTGCTGCATCGGTGCCAGTATTGGCACCAGCAGCTCTGTGTGGGGGAAGCAAGTGTCACCCACATGTCCCAGCTGCACAATCCACTCGAGGTGATGCACATGAGTGCCCAGTGCTGAAAGGACCCAGTGCTCAAGGAGGGGTGTCCTCGAGGGGAGCTGCTTGCTGGAGGGTCAAGGCAGCCACCTTTCTAACTGCATTAGAAGGATAACAGAGTAACAACGCAAAGTTTTGTCTACCGTGCCACCTGCCCCAGTCCCCAGTGCCAGTGTGAGTGGGGCCCCACAGCCCCGTCTCAGGTTCAGGCTCCTGTGGCGATCCCCCAGCATTACATCACACTGTTTGATTTTTAATGGGCTTTGCTGGCCCAGCTGCCAGCACCACTCCATCCTGGACAAGGGTGAGACAGACCTCCCACCCTCCCCACCCCACCTCACTCCAGCATATTCAAGGTCATGGATAGCCTGCGCACTGCCTGCTGCTGCCTGCTACCCCCTTGTCACCCCAGTCCTGGGGCTGGTGCTGTTTGCACAAGACAAGGTGGGATGGCAGAGCCTGATGCAAACAGGGCGCAGCACGGTGAGCTCAATGTGAGCCCCTGCTACTCCTGAGGGTCTCTGGAAAAGGCACCTTTGCAGAGGTCAGAAAAGGAAACGGGAGGGGATGGGACAGGGTCCAAAGCAGGATGATATGGGAAAAAAGAAACATTATTTGCTGCTTTTCACAATATTGGAACAAGGGATGACCAACACAATCACGAAGGCAGGCTTAAAGTCATAACTAAGAGCGACTTCTCCAAATTAGCAGTTGTTAATCCTTGGAACTCCCAGCCGCAACTAGATCAAAAGGGAAATTAATAGAAACAAAGTGCAGAGAGGCACCTGTCATGCCATGCTGTGGCAAGGAACACCTGCAGGTGAATGCTCAGGAGCTGACTCCTTCTGTCAGGAAACCAGCTGGGCACATCCCTGGTAGCACCACACTGCCCATTGCAGGCTGCCAGACACCAATGGTGGCTTCACCACTGCTCTACCAGCAAGGTCTGTCACTCACCAGGAATCACTTCTCCTGTCAGCCTGTTTTAGTGACAGGTGGAGATGCACAACCCTTCTGCTCCCCAGGGCAGTGGACATCAACCTGGGGTCAGCCCAATATTTGCACACCCGACCAGAGCAGGGTACCAGGGTCCCTGCTCCAATCTCTACGGGTCTCTTGTCCCTGCCCCTCCTGGGCACGGGGGACCATGACTTGGAGGGGGGAGGGGAGTGCTGCTCCTGCAGGGGTTCGAGGGGGAACAGCTGGTTGCTGTGAGGAACATCCCAGGCTGGGCGGTGCAGCACAGCCCTCCCCGCTGGCAGCCAGAGCAGAGTGGTTCATCAGGCAGCCACAGCCGCCAACAATTACCTGCTGAGTAAATCGATGGGATATAATTGGACTATTAAGATCTCATTATCCTCCTGGCTCCGGGTGCTGCAGCCCACGGCAAGCTGGGGGAGACCACAACCTTCAGCCACAGAAACTGCCTCCTGACCCAGACGGCCTTGATGGGTACTGGGGACCAGGTGCATGGAGCAGGGGCGGCACAGTGGGGATAAGGATGGTGCCAACAACTTATATTCAGCACGGGAGATGTCTCTATGGCACAGCAAAGCATTGTGCTTTGCAGGGAGGTGTCCCTACAGGGGTCCTAGAGATGAGGACATCCAGCCATCCTAGCCACCAGAACTGCCTGAAAACCACAAAATGCATGGCAGGTCCTGTGCTGGGGCACACACACACACCCTGCTCCTGGGTGGGATGGGGAGTTTGGGAGTTTGGCCTCTATATGCAGTTCCATGTGTACCTCTACTCTATCTCTGCTGGAAAGTGGGGCTGATGTCCCCACCTGTGAGTTGCAAGGTCCCCACGCTCTGAATCACACAGGCTGCCCAGCCCTGGGAGTCCCTTTTCCTGTGCAAGGGCTGTATCCACATCCATCACCTTCTTACATACCACCAGTGGCATGTGATGTCATTTCAGGCCATGGGGTGGTCCTCCCAAAGGGATCAGCATCCTCAGCATCTCTTGACTTCCAGGATGATTATACCAGGTCGCATCCACTGAGGTCCAAGTGACAATAAATAACAATTTCACTTAGGAGAGCTGCCCTCATCCCTGAGGCTTCTTGTAGTAATATTTCTTGTCTCAGAACCAGCAAAAGTGATGGATCAGAGCCTTATGTATATCCTTATACCCTTATATATTACGACAAAACAATCCTTTGCTGGAGCAAGGCAACACACAGCTAGACACCGTGATGTGCCGAGTATCTCAGACCACAGACCTCAGCAACACAAGCCCAATCAACAAATTCTGCCTGTCCACTGTGTCCACACAGCAAAGATTAAAGGTGAACAATGGCAGACCAAGGAACAATGCTTCATGCATGCTACCCTGCCTTCCCA
Organism: Pachyramphus minor; assembly: GCA_013397135.1. Classification (NCBI taxonomy): domain Eukaryota; kingdom Metazoa; phylum Chordata; class Aves; order Passeriformes; family Tyrannidae; genus Pachyramphus; species Pachyramphus minor. The sequence continues at coordinate 1,243,481 of VYXB01004225.1, read as the reverse complement.
AGGCCTTCCAGAGTGCTGTGCTGACCCCAAGCTCTGGCCCTGGTGACTTCCTTCCCAGGAGATGCAGATGCTTCCAAAAATATTAAAGATGGAGAGGTTTGTTGCTTGGACAGATGAGCAGAGCATGTGTAAAAGGCAACATATGCTCATGGCAACAGTTAGTGAGAAGAGTCCCAGCCCCAGCATGGTGGTGTTGATTCAGCAAAATATTTCAGGGCACACATAAATCTCAATGGCTTCAAAAGGACGCTGCTGACCTGTGCCATGACCTGGGCCACTGTCTTTACCAGACCACCAGCAACTGACCCCAGCTAGTATCACCCAACAGTGCCACCACGGTACCTGCATGTGCCGAGAGGGCACACCAGGGATGCTGAGGCATATGGGTGCATGTTCCATGGGTAACATCAGTAGCCCCATCTTTGGACACAGGGGAAGTTCGGAACATGCAACGTCCATTGTAAGTGGGATGAGCTGAACGGGGAAGGCACTTGAGCAAGCCAGGCTACCAAGCAGCTCTCTGTACAGGGCAGTGTCTGAGTAGTGGCTCTAGTCCAGGTCCAGCAAGGATCGGCTCCTGTGTGGGCTGTGCTGCAATGCCAAAGCCACGGGACTCGGCCTCCACAGGAAGGAGGATGCTATGGGAACAAGGGGAGCTGGCCAAGGAAAAGAGGGGAGGGTGGGAGGGAGGGGGAATAAAGCATCTGCTACACACCCTGGAGCCTCTTCAGAGATTGAAACAAGTTAAAAGCAGCAGCTTTAATGGAAACACAAGTGAAATAACAAGCTGCAAACCCTGCATGCCTGTCACCGCCCCCTCCCCACAGTGTCCCTTTGTTCCAGCAACCTCGTTATCAGCAGGAAGGAGAGCCAACATGAGGCTAAGGCATTGCCATCAGCTCCTCCACATCCCAAAGTACCTTGAGAGAGCCACAGCACCCGCTGTGCCCAGTGCCCTGTGGTCTTGCAGAGCCCAGGGTGAGCAGGGGGTTGCCCTGCAGCCCACATGCCAGAGTAGCCATCCTGTGGTGGGATGGGGAGTTTCCTTCTTTCTGCAAAGGGACCTTCTGCTGGGTGAGGGTTCGTCCCCTCCCCTGGCTGGACATGGAGTGTTAGAACTGCACCTGTCTGGCTCGCAGCTGTTGCGTCCCCCTGCGACTGAGAGATGAGACACACAACCGGTGGCCCCATCACCGCACGATCTCCTGCTTTTCTGCATCCCTGCTTCTCACCACCTCCAAGTCCCCTCTGCCCTGCTGTTCAGCAAGCATTTTCTCCTCCCTCCTTTCATGTTTTTGCTTCTATCTTGCCCTCTAGTAGCGGCAAATCCCTGCATGAACCTCCACCAAAGCACGTTTTCTTTCCAGCTCCCACGCTACCCTCCAGCCTGTGCACCTACCTGCTTTGCATTTGCATCGCCCAGAATGTTCCCCACACACTGTGAATCAAAGGCACAGAGCCATCCCTTTCCCCAGGGCTGCACACCAGGCCCTTCAGCTCTGCAGAGGGAAACTGCTGCCCAGTGCTCACAGACCCAGCACCTCCCGGCACACCCAGCAAATCAGGGTATCACAGCACAGCAGCTCCAGAGCTTGGAGCAGAGCAAGCCAGGGGGTAGTGGCAGGGATTTGCTGAACCCTATGTGGCTCCACTTCCAGCAGACAGCAGCATGCCAAAGCAAGACCCTCCTGTGCAGCTCCATGACAATTAGGACACGGTTCAGTCCTCCCTCACCCCATCATGACCCCATGCACGACTGTGCCTTGCCATGGGAAGTGCCAGGCTCCAGCCTTGCACGCCAAGAAGCCTTTCATCCTCCAGCACGCAGCGTGTGCTCCCTGCCTGGCAGCTTGTGCCTGAGAAGACACCCCGAACTTGATGCTGCAACACTCATCCAAGGTGTAAATGAAAAAGCAAATAGCTCTTCTGGAGAGCCAGCCCTGAGCCCTGTGGGGCGCTGGCTGCAGCTCTCGCTAGCAAGCTCATCCTCTGGGTTTGCGGCACTGTGGAGCTCAGAGCTAATTGACTCCCAGGCTCTGAGGCTTTTAATTGCTAATAAGTGTGAAGCCAGCCCTGCCAGCCCTCCTGGATTCCTCCGAGGTGTGAATGAGGCTGAGCCAAGCTGAGAATTGCATCCCGGCTGTCCCAGATCTGTCCCAGATATTGCTGAGCCAAGAAGTGATGCTGTGGATCTGCAATGCTGTTCCCTCAGCTTTGCAGGTCCCAGGACACCAACTGGCCCCAGCTTTGAGAAGGGCTAAAGCAAACTCTCTATGGGATGGAGGGTGCTCTAAAACCAATGCTGAACCTTGCAAGACTGGAGTTACTTGATGAGATACCCTGGCATAACTAGGGGTCCTTCATACTCCTCATGCTCAGCCCTAGCACTAAGATGGGTAAAACTGTTGCCCCAGCAGCAGCTGTATTTGATAGCCTGGCTTCCTGAAGGCACTTGGGAGTGACTACAAAGCTGGCAGTGGGATGCAAGGTTGGAGATGCATTGCAAGGTGAAAAGCATCAGGCTCTGTTGGCAGCCAGGGTGGAGCCAGTGGGACATCTCACATCCTGACTAACAGCTGGTAAAAGAGATGTGATCTTACACAGGGCTGGGAGGAAACAGCCTTGATAGGAAAAGGGTCCAACGGGAAAGGAGGGTGGGAAAACAGAAGGGGGCAGAGGCGAGTGCAAGGCTGTGAGAGCGCCCGAGCATGTGAACCAAACACAGTGGCACATGGCAGGGAAAACCCAACAGGCAGACAAAGAGACTCCATCCTGTGTGACACACATCAAAGCCGGGATAAGAACTGCTGGAACAGCAGCAAAGCCCTGCTACAAAGCTGGGCCTTGGCTGGGGCTGCCCTTGCCCCAGTAATGTTGCTCCCAAGAGGGTTTGGGAGAGCAGCAGCCAGTCATGGCCATGCCTCAGGGAGCTGCACCCCAACCCACAAGGCTTCCCTCCATGAAGCACCTCTTTGAAGAGCCCCTGGCACAAAAACACGCTGCGGGTCCGGGGAAGCCTCTGCCTGCCAGCAGTTAGTACAGCTGCAGCCCCCATCTTGGTCATAAAACACAGCCGCCCACGGACCTCGCCTGCACTGGGGATCAACAGCCCCTCCTTGTTTTGGGGAGACAGAAATGAGTTGCTGGAGGCACCTCATTGGTGCTCCTCCTGCCTTTTCCCAATCCATTCATGCATGGAGCCTTGGAGGAGCATCAAGCCTGACAACAGTGGCCAACCACAAGGCACAGACTGGGGAGCCCTAGCCCTGAGCATGCAGGCACCTGGGGGTCTCACAGACCTTCAGCCTCCATATTAAAGCTCAGGTGATGGAGCAGCCCCACATCCCTTGCAGCCCCACATCCCTTTGCAAACTGCTCTGAGGTTAATTATCCTCGGGGTTAACAACGCACTTCTTGTCTCTGCTCCAAGTGCATCTGACTCATGGTGGGGACACTAACTCTGTGACCCCAAGACTGACTGACTTTGGGCTGACTCTGCCCTGTGGATTTGCCTGAACAGCCGGGGGCTGTGTTACCTGCATGTCCACAGTTCCTGCCACAGCCTGACTGAGCCCAAGAGCAGCCACGATTGCAGTGAGGATTCCCACTGAGGGGAGAGCCAGGAAAGTCTGCGAAGAGAGGATGGGACCCTTCACCCTGGTTGGCTCAGGGGGTCACTCCTCACAGCTCCCAGGGAGCTGGCTGGGGCTGGAGATCCCAAGGTTGCCAGACTCCAGCATGGCTGCAGGGGTGGCCTGGCGCTGCTCGGCACGGCTGCAGCTCGTGCTCTAGGACCCGGGCAGAAGAGCTGCTGAGGCTGATTACCCCTGCCAGAGGAGGCCTGGCAGATTTATTTTTAACAGTTCTGATTGAAGCTGGTTTCCTGCTGACATTTATACTCCTTCATCATTATCAGCTCCCCAGCTTCCAACCACCAAGATAAAAGGGGGGATGAAATCTCCCGAACAGTGGGGTCCTGGCTGCAAACCCCTCAGAGGGGGAGAAACCCAGACAGCTGGGCAGATATCGGCCCCCTTGGAGGCACGTGGGTGGCCAGGAGCCCCATCTTACAGTGAGGGCATTACAGACTGGGATCCTGCCACTGGATGCAGCAGGAACCATCTCAGGGCAGCCTGGGGAGGGATATGTGTCATCTATCACTGGCAGCATGTCTCGGCTACAGGTGCAGCTTTGGGTGCTGGTGGCCCCAGAGATACCCATGCTCCTGGGAGTGCCCCCTCCATGATTGGCTCCAGATGCTGCTGGAGCTATGGCTGCTGGCTGGGGCCAGCAGAAGAGTGAGCTGCCAACCCTGTTTGCATGCATGTGTCCATGCCATGAGCTACCAGGGGTAGGTAAAGGGGCTCAAGGGAACGCGTAGGGCTTGGACCTCCAGCATGATCCTCTGCAATAGGAGAGGTGAGCAGGGGCTGTGCAGCACAGCCTGACCCTCATCCTCCTTCCTATACTGCCATGGGAAGGTGGGCAATGCAATGCAGAGCCAGTAGTAGGGCTCCCATCATGACCAGAGCTAGGCACTCAGACCTGAAACCCTCTTTTTTCCCTAAGATACTGTCAAATTCCAACACGTGCAGGCTAAAAATACACTCCAGTCTGCCCAGGACTCTGCAAGCTCTTACATCGCTTGTATGATTCATATTTTGTCAGATTCCAGATCAGTTTTGAGACCGAAAATACCAGGTTTGGTAGACAAGCATATCACAGGCCCCAGAAGATGTCAGAGCCCTGCAGAAGGAGGCTGAAAACCTGATTGAGGTGGGAGACGTCCTGCTGCAGCTGGGATTGCGGGCTGGGCACAGTCCCTGCCATGGGGAACAGCTGACCCTCACCCCATGGATAGGGAAAGCCCAGCAGCAGCCCTGGATAGGTACACAGAGCTCCAAGTCCAGACAACTGGCACCAATCCTGCTGCATCCCAGAGCAGCCCCAAAATGGAGTGGATGCATGCATGGGAGCTTGCCTCCAGCTTTTACTTAATTACCTTCATGGTTATGAAATCATCAATAACTAATTAGACAGCCCCATTCCTTCCTAATATGCCAAAAGCTGCTTCCTAATTAAATATTACAGGGATTTAAAAAGCATTTCTGACAACATATTACATATGTAAAATACTGTGAATTAGCCAGCTCCCACACCGAAATCCTGCTCAGGAATGATGAAGGGACCTGGCTGGGCAGAAATCCGGGACATCTTTTCAAGTAAACTGGGAAAAGGGACCATTTTTTGGGCAAAGAGAGTTTTCTCAGAGGGTTGGAGATTGCTGGAACACAAATGAGACAGCCCAGAAATGCCTCTAAGTGTCCCACCACCCCCAGGAGCTGTGTGAGCCCCCCCAGCAAAGGCAGTTGGGATGTAAGAGGGCTCCCGGTTAGTTAAGCAAACACGAATGCAAATTGTCGGCGAGCCTGGAGGTGAGATCCCATGGTTTGGAGAGAAGCAGATGCTTCCTCATATTATCAGCCCATCCACCTGCCGAGGCGGGGAGCAGGAGTGGGGAATTGCTCAGTGCTAGAAGAAAGGAGCTCCGAGAGCCAATTTCCATCCGACCACAGCGTATTTGATGTCTTGTGAAGTCGAGTTCACACGCGCTGTCTCACCTCTGCTTCACATGGGGAATGGGCTCCCTGTGCACACACAGCCCCAGCTCTGGCTGAGCATGTGAGCATCCCACAGCACCCAGGGATCCAGCATGGGATGAGCCATACCCATTGCACCCCTCTAGCCAGAATGGAGCTAGAGAAAAAAAGGGCTTGGGTTTGGTCTTGTCCTCATAAGTAGGGGGGCAAAGTTCTGCTGTCTTGCTTTGCTCCATGCACAGAAAGCTTCTCTGCTTCAGTCCTCAGCACTGGCTCTGTATGAGCCCAATTCAGCACTGAGATGGAGCCATGGGGACCATGGGATGGAGCCTAGGAGGGCCGCAGCATCGTCCATCATAACCTGAAGGCAGGAGCCCAGCGCAACGCAGCTTGTGTCTGCCCTGGTGCCAGGCTCTTCTCTTAAAAGCAAATAAGAGAGCAGGCAGATTGCAAGGGAAAAGGCCGGGAGCAAAGGCAGGGAACACCACCAGGTAATTGCCTGCAAACTTAACTGGGCTTGCAAGTGGGAGCTGCAATGCCAGGCTTTGAACAGGGCTGTTTCATGTGCGTGGTGCTTCTGCCGCTCTCTCTGCCTTCCATCAGACAAGAGAGACTGGATGAGGACAGAGTTAGTGTTTGAAATTCACACTTCAAAGTTGCTATCCGAGTGGACTGGCCTGTGTCTGCTGCACAACTGGAGGTAAGTGAGGGAGCGGGAGGGTGAGCAGGGAGACAAGGGCTCATGCTCCCAGAGCCTTTAATGTTGGGATCAATTGCCTGCTCAGGGATGCTCTGCTGCAGCAGAGGAGCGGTACTCAACCCTTTCCTTGCTACCGCTCCCATGTTGCAGCTTGTACTCAGGGTGATGCTGGAGCACCCTCAGGCCTGGGGCTCTCTGCACACTGCCACACTGCTTGGAAGTGTCTCCCATTTGTGCCCATACACTGTGATACACATATTGCAACCCATTGCCCACCGCACCATGTCCACGCACTGTCCAGCATGCAGACACGCTGCACATGCACATGCTCTCCTAATTACTCCTTAAGTCTCAGGCCTTTGCCATTTTTCACCCACCCTTGTGCCAGCACACCTGGAAAGGGAGCACCCTGGGGAGCAGCAGATGGGAGGACATGGCCCACCAAGCCCAGGGACGCAGATGTTCAGCCCCAGGTTGGCCCCAGATCTGCATGCTATGCCCAGACTCTCCTGCTAATGCTCTCCCTGCAAAACACAGCAGTGTTGAAGGTCTAAGTACATCAAAGCCAGGCTTTGAACCAGCTTAAAGGGGCACCCTGATTTTAATCAGACTGCCCACGCCAGTGACAACAAGATCCCCCTGAGCCATCTGCACCCTCTCACATGGCACCCCAGAGGCTTGCAAAGCACAGCCAGAATGCAGACCCACCAGAGCTGGTAGACCTGGGAGCTCTCTGGGACATGGCTCAGGGAATGGATGTGCTGCATTCAGCTCCCAGCCAAAGGACAGCCCTAAGCCAGGGAACTGACCCCCTTCCAGGACTGCCACCTGCTTTTCAGGGACTCAGCAGTATCATCCTCCTTTTTCCAGAGACAGATTAGGGCATAGGGACAGCATGCATTGGTGTCTGTAAAGCCACGGGCTGAGGACCACTCTCCCTCCTTCAGCCCCTGGAGAACTCCCGAGCCCCCCAACCCTGCCAGCTGAAAGGCTCTCCCATCTGCTCTCTGGAGCCACAGCGTCTGGAGGGCCGGGCAATACCTGCCCCTTCCCCGCCAAGGCACAACGGGGTGGGCAGCTGCCCTGCCGAGCTGGGACATCCCCACTCACCCCCGCGCCCCACGGGCAGCTGCCTGAGCGAGCGGCCACTGGCTCGCGGGTGGCTCAGGCAGTGTGGGGCTGGGGAGGGAGGGCAGCTGCCCACCTCCCCCGGGAAAGGTGTACGACAGCCAGGAGGGGACAGGCGCCAGCCAGACCCATGCCGAGAGGAGTCACCAAGCACAACGGCAGTCGGGTGCTGGCTGCATGCTGCTGAGGACCAGCATGGTCAGCTGGTGGATGGGCCCAGTAGAAATAGGATCCCACCGCCCATTTTGCCCCTGGAGAAGAGGGTTTGCAGCAGCGCCCATCCTGTCAGGCTGCAAACAGCTTCTCCTCCTCATTATTTTTTCACCGCAAGAACTATCTTATACCTTATCAATAATTCACAGGTACAAACGATAACGTTCGCTGTCATGGTCCGGGAGCCACATGTTCCCGGTGAGGGGGAAGGGGCCGGTTGCGATCGCTATTGTTAATGCCTGCAGAGCTGGGGGGGAGACGGGAGGATAAATATTTAACACTGTGTCTCCGAGCAAATGTCCATGACCGAGGGCTGAACATGGGTTTTACATAGAGCTGCTCCTGCCCTTGAGAGGGTCATTAGCATGTTAAAAGCCGTCAGAATGGGGCTGATGGAAAGGCTCTGCTGGAGGGACCCCCAGCGCTCTGCCTGGGGGCCAGCAGGGATGCAAGGGGCTTTTTGCTGCTGCAGAAACATGGCGATCCCCATCCTGCCCAGATTTCCCCTTTCCTGAGCACAAAGGCTATGCTCTCGGCTGCCTGTCGAGGAGCATCCCCGGCTCTGCCTGCTGCCACATTGCGGGGCATGAGGGATGGGGCACCTGGAGGCAGTCCGGGGCTGGTGGGTGGCCAGGGCAGTTCATTGTGCAGAGGAATTACAAAGGGGACACAAAGAGCCACACACCACATTTTGTGTGAGCTTCCTCTCCCCGGCCGCCCGAGCCTTTCTTTTGCCATGTTGAGGGTGAGCTTTCTGTGTAAATCCCTGGGGCACGGCAGGGGAGAATAGGTGTCTTTGTGAAAGAGGCTGGAAAAGAAAGGAAAAAAAGCGAAGCAAAAGCACAAAACCCACGCCTGGCAGTGGCAGGCTGCAAGAACAGGAGCACAAAGATTCCCAGAGGATGTAAAGACAGTTGTACAACCGGGGGATCAGGGGTCGGCAGGCTGCGAGGGCACACGGGTGTTTGCACACAGTGCCCTGCTCACAGGGGCACCGATGACTCCCTGCAGCATCCCACTGCTCTGTAAGCATTGTCCCAAACTGTGCAGCCAGGGTGCTACTTCCCCACAACCATATTCCCAGCTACAGCCAAGTTTCACCTTCTCACTGTTGCAGGCATAATTTTGGGGGACTGACTGACAGGAAAACCCTATGACCGGATAACCCAGGAGCCAAGACCAAACTCCGTTTTGGCCTTGCTGTCACAGTCACTTCTGGCATCTCTGCAAAGGGATGGGAACAGGAGAGGAGGAGGTCCTGTCTGGCTTTTCAGAGATGGGGGCGTGGGAGGAAGAGCATTTGCGATAGGCAAGGGAACAGTGTAGAGAAGAAACATCTTCAACTACCACTGCTACTTGCCCTGTGAACTCCAAGCCAGAGCCCTTGGAAAAGCTCAGACAGCACCTAACCAGGCAAGGTACTGTGGAGCTCATAAGATTAAAGCAAAGTTATCTTTCCCTTTTACTGTGCTAGTAAAATATATCTCAGCCTAAGATGCTCAGACAGGATTGCAGCGCAGGGGTCGGGAAGGCCACGGCTGAGCATCCCCCGGGGAGAGCGTGGGAAGACCGGCACCAGTGAAGGACCAGCAAGCTGGTCCCTCAGCTGGCTGAGGGCAGGAGGGGCATCCTGGGATCCCTGGGCTGTGGGAGCCCCATACCTACCAGCAGATGTGCCTGCTCAGACATCGCTTCACATCATCCCAGACGGAGAAAGCCTCCACAGCCAGCTTTGCTTAGCCAGCCTCACAGAGCAGCGATGCCTGGGGGCTTTGAGGGCGATTAAGTACCTGGCCTGGGTTGGCAGCACTGGACTGATGTCTCCAGTAAACAGAGAGGGACAGCAGATGGGGTGCCATCCATCACTTAGAAGGGGACACTTTATCACTGGGATACCTCTGAGCACTCAGCCCAGACCCAGAGCCCTCCCTAGGATTCCTGCTCCAACCCTGACACTTCCAGCTTTCACCATTGGGAAAAGAGGTACAGTCTCCTTTACAACTTTAAAGGACATCAAATTCACCTCTTCCCAGCTGAGTGTTCAATGGTTAATTGCTCTCTGTCGTGAAAAAGCCAAATTTAATTCTAGCCTGAATTTGTCTGGTTTCAGCCTCCAGCTACTGAATGATTTTATGCTTTTTCTCTTTTTCTTTTCATTTTCCTCCCCCCCCCAATTAGGTAGGTGCCTACAATCAGGCTTCTCTCCGTGCAGGTATGCAGAGAGGGGTATAAATTCCCCTCCTAACCTCCTCTTGCATATTCTAAATAGGCTGAGTTTTTTAATTCTTTTCACTAGAAGGCAGATTTTCCAGATCTCCAATTATCCCATACTTCCTCTTTGAGCACTTTCTAATTTCCCAACATCTCTCTAAACTATGGGCCCCGAAGCAGAAACTATGCTCAGCAGAGGCTTCCCTGCTGCCCCTCAAAATGCCAAACCCCTGGTACCCAGAGCTATTCTGCTCATCCATCACTCCCCCAGCTGCAGCACTGGAAGCCCTTATCCCAGAGCAGGCTGCTGCAATGGCTGCTAAGTCCTTTTCAGTGTACACATCCCCAGACACTGTTTCCCGTCTTGTAGCTGTGACCTACATTTTTTTTCCCCCAGCTGCGTGACCTTGCATGAGGATGTTTTCCAGTGCAGGTGTTTCAGGCAGAGCACCCCGCCAGACCAGCATCCTGCCAGCAGCACCAGCCCTGCTCCTTTCACCTATTGGCTCATGTTTCCTCCCAAACTGAGTTCTGTGACATGCAGGTGGGTTTCTTTCCTGGCTATATCATGTACACCACCCAGCTCACCCTCAGAAAGAGGAGGCAACAAGATAACCAGGACACCTGGGGGGTGATTGGCAGAAGTCAGTATTGCCACCAAAGATCCCAAGTCCACTGCAGCTCTGCAGAGATGTCGAACATCAGTTCACCATCATCAGACCCCGGCTGCACTGTGCCAGAAGGGTGACCGCTGCAATTCCCCCAGGGAGGTCTACCAGGGAAGCACGCTGTCAGAAATGCTACACTGATTTTTGCAGAATATTAATGTTTTCATTGCAATATCCTCCAGGCAAGAGTAAAATGACTTGCAGAAGTCTCAGTATATCATGTCAGCACAGTCGCTACTTATCAACCCAATTTGTCAGCTCATCAAAAAAAAATGATATCAGGTTTGTTTGATGAGAGCAATTTTCCATGTGGATTGGCATTAATTATCCTTTAATTCCTCCCTGATTGCCACCCGTATCGTTATTGTAGCAGAGATCAGTGTCAAGCTGGAGGCAGAGGAGTGGCTGCTACCCAGGCAGAGGCATCACAGGGATGCTCTATCGTCACTCACTGCTGTGAGCACCTCCAGTGCTGTGGGGGTTAACGACCTCACCCTCACTCTGGAGGTGACAAAGTCACTGATGCATAGAAAGTGTCACATCCTTCCCTACACAGTCCAGGTCCTGGCCAGGGGCAGTTGCTAAGAGACAAGACCAGGATGAAAGGAGTGAAGAAGGATGGGGGATAGAAAAGTCCTGTCCTGAGAAGCAGGCTCAAGGCCATGATGGGGAACTTGAGCTACCTGGGCAAAGAGCCATGGTTGTGCAACCACCTCTGTCAGAGCTGGGGACCTGCCTGCCCTACAAGTCCTTTTCCTCAGGCAAGAGGCAGCCCTGGCCACTAGCACAGGCTGGGGCGGCCCCAGGAGAAACCAATATTTGCTTTCTCTCCAGTTAACCCTCAGGCTGAGGAATGCGGGGTCACCACCTCTGTAACCCCCTGGAGAGGCAGCTGTGTGTGGAGGGACTCGGGGATGTCCCCTTTTGGCTGTGCTATTTATTTTCTCAATATTTGTGGAAGGAAACGAGAGCTGGGTGGGGGGGATGTGGGGCCAAGGATGGGCTGGGAGGATTGGCAGACAGAACATCAGTCGAGGGTCAGCAGAGGATGGAGGCCAGTCAGCAGACCAGTGCTTCCCAACTGCCCCCATGCGCCCTCCTGACACCCTGCCAGGACCCTCCTCTGCCACCGTTCTTATGGCTAGGGAGTGCTGCTGTGGCTTTCCCTCCTGCGCCTTGCCTCATCCCCTGGCTTGGCCATCTGCTCAGATGTAGCCAGACACACCAGGGCAAACCACCGCCTTCACAAAAATCTGTTTTGGGGCGAGCAGGGTCGTTCGCACCAGGAACAGGGCTTTGCCAGCTTTCAATAGGAAAAAGTCCCATGTGATTCTCACTTCGATTAAACCTGATGGGCTCTTCTGTAACCTGCTCCCCTAAAAGTCTGAAATCTCCCACAAAATTATATGCTGTTCTGCAGCACAGATGATATTCCCAGCAGACAGCTGACTCACAGTTTGTGTCCTGCTCCTGCTCTCAGCCATTAATAAAACGCAAAAGCAATGACCTCGTGGTCCCCACCAGTGACACTGCTCCCCAGCAGCCCTTTGCTCCCATACTCTTCATCTCATTTGGGACTGATGTGCTTCCAGTCTAGCCCTGCCACCGGACAGGCTGTGAACACACAGCTCTGGCACCATGTAGCAGGTCTGGAGCAGAAATCTGGCCATTGGTGAGAGGCACAGCCCTTGGAGAGACAGGCAGGCCTGTCACCATATCTCTAACCCCTACAGATCCGGGAAATGCAAATGGCAGAGCCATGCAGGCCATTTAGTTCCTGTCTCCAGGACTCAGTTTTCCACCTGTAAATATGAAAAAACCACGCTGATGTCTGCACCGGTAGGGATATTGGACTGAGTGCCCCAACCTACCCTAGAGGCCAGGGGGAGGGCATCAAAGACTAAATATTATCATTCCTCACATTACAACCAAGGCTGCAGAGCAGAAACTGCTGCTCCAGTGGTGCTGCCGCAGCAGGCTGCATTTGCAATGTCAGCTAAAGACAGAGGTGAGGCACCTCTGAAAGCTGGACTCACGCAGTGGTTGTCCCCAAGCCCCATGTCCCCACAGCCTGCAATGGGCGGAGTGGAGCCTGCTGCACCCTGTGCTTAGGGCCAGCCAGAGAAGGTGCTTCCTGCAGTGCATCTGTCTGCTCACTCCAGGCACGGCTGGGCAGCGCAGAGGCAGTCGCGATACCCCAGGAGCTTCAGGGCAACCCCAGTCCCACGGACACATGCTGGGAGCAGACATCCTGCCATGGGAGAACCAGGCAGCCACCCACTGTAGCATCCCAGCTCCCAGCCCCAAGCTCCTTACCAGTGGCCCCCGGCTGGGACTGGGGTTGTGGGAGTGTTTCCCAGTCCAGGATGCCCATCTGGAACCCATTAGGCACCTTTAATCCCCCTCATCCATTCTGGTGCTGTCTGAGCTCCCCCCCACCAACACACACAAACGCTGCCATTCAAGCAGTTAATTTAAACAAATTCTGCCCAGCCACCACGTTGAGAAGCGATGAAAAAGCCAAACGAAGCAGCTCAAAGCCAACGGGGGAATAACAAAAAAANAGAATGAAAAGAAAAGAAAGAAAACCACTCAGCACGGCAAGGCTGATACCCAGAAAGACCAGCTGCATCCACCCATCTCAGCCAGCCCCAGTCCTTCCCTCTCTCAGGCAATCAGATACCATGCGGGCTGTGTAATTGGATGGCAAAGGATAGAGAGAGACATCTTAAAGCTTGGGTCTAATCTCATTAACACCCGGCTGCGGGGATGCTGTGAAATCGTAGGATGCAGGAATGAGCAACATGCTGCGCCCGTGGGGAGGAGAACAAGCAAGCTGGAGCGGGACGACAACACCAGGAGGTGGAAATGCCTCCGGTCAGACAGCAAGAGCTGGAAACACCACTGTGTCCTGGGAATGCAGCCAGCCTCCTTGCTTGCTCCTCACTTGCTTGCTCCTGTTTACCCCACAAGCACAGATCCCCACTCCTACTACACACCCCAACTTCATCCCTATGATTAGTAATTAATAGCGCTGGTGTTAATTGCCAGGCAGTAATATCCTGGCTGTGCAATGGATAGGAGCTGCAACAGAGTATCCCTGGGATTGAAACCTTGATGTCAAGTACCTACAGCCCAACCCACACCCATTTTGCATTTCCATCATTCTTGCCTCGGACCGGCACATACCCAGCAAATCATGCCAGTCAGTGGCAAGCAGGATCACCAGACCTCAGGCAAACATCCTAAAAGCATCTCATGTCAGGGTCAACCCACAGCCCCAGGCCCCCGTTGCCGAGGCAACCCACAAGCCTGTGTCGCATAGCAACCGGCCAATGGTGCCCTGAGAAAAACCATCCCAGTCCAGGGGCAAAAGGGGGGGGGGATATGAAACATCCATCCACCTGTGGGGTTCTTAGTCACACAAAAGCCCCTTTGAGTGCCATACTAGGGATGGGAAGACAGTGCAGCAGGGACACAGAGCCAAGACTCCCAGGTCCCCTTCTCAGTTCCTCCATGAGAGGGGTTTAGGGCTGGAGAACTTCCCAGCTCTGGGATGAGAGATACTTTTTGGGAGCTTTTGCTATGCTTTCCACATTTAATACTCTGTCAGTGTAATATGGTTAACACTCCTCTCTCCTCCTTCCTAGGATCCCTATATTACCACCTCCCAAACACTCAAGAGAATGGTCAAGCTCTTCTCACCTGCATCTCCCAGAGAAACCTCTCTCCTCCAGCCCCAGGGCCTGGAAAAAGTCTGAGCAACTTCATTTCCCTCCAAGAAGCTCTGTCCTTAATGCCATCCCCCATCAGAGGGGCAGGGAGAAGGAGGGGTGAGGAAACCATTTTAAACCATTCCTGGCATTTCCTGCCTCCCAGTTTACAGAGAACAAGACAGAGGGATGTCTTCAGTTACCAACAGCTCCCTCAGGAACAGTAAAAATTAATCCAGCTTTTCCTATCCTGAAGAGAAATACAGACACAAATGGGGACCAAAGCCTCTGGGGGCAAAGGGAGGTGCAACAACCATGGAGGGGCCAGGGGAGGCAGCCAGTAAGACCCCCTAATCCATATGCTGCTTAGCTCTGGCAGGGCGGTGGGGATCCCAGCCACAGATGTCTGCATCTTGCTGGTCAAGTGAGGATAAGCCTGAGATGATAATTAATTTAACACAGATGAGAATCTGGAAAACGAATCCCCACCTCCTCAAACCCACCCCCAACATACTGCCAGCAGGGTTTCTTCATGCACGGGTGTCGATCGGCACACACTGGGAAATAGGCTCGCCAAACCAGGATGCCCTCAGCCCATACCTGCAGGCAGTGGACAGCTTCCCCTTGGCAATGTTTATGAGCCCTGCTGCACCAGGAAAACCCCCTGGGTGTGAGAGCGGGCATCTTCCCAACTTACACTCACCTGTTTGGCCTTTACAGCACTTTAGCATGGGGAAAATTAACTACCTACAGCAGGGGATACAGCACCCCAGGCAGCCCGCTTGGGCAAGAAGTGGGAGCTCACCAAGCCAAGCTGCTGGTGTCGGGGTTGCATGCTATGTGGCCCACCATCAATGCCAAAGTCACCACAGGTCCCTCGGGAGTAGCAGAGAAGGAACATGGCACAGGCACCTTTCTGGAAACTGCTGACAGCTTGTTTTCACGGCAGTCCCAGCAAGAGAGACGAGGAGGTCCAGCACCCACCCACGGGAGAATCAACCAGCAAATGCAGGTTAATTACCTGGCTCTGCACATCCACATGTCTGTGGATAAAAGTTCAGGGATACCAAGTTATAACTTAGCCTCAAATCACTGCAGAAGACTTTTTTCTTCCACGTTCTGGAAGTCAGATTACCAGAGGCTAATTCTGCTCACGGTTCTTTAATATTACTTTGAACTCTTCTACTATTTGAGCTGTGAAAACAGGAGGAAGGAAATGCCTTTATTCCATGCTCAAAATGTATGGACAAAGGGATCAGCTCCTCCTAGTGCTCCTTTAACTCTTTCAGGGAACCAAAGGTGGCCAAAGACTGAATGTGGGACAATGCATGAAATGAGCTGTGAGCCAGGGAGGGAATAAATAATTCCCCTGTGTTTTAATGGCTGTGTAATTAGCACTGCTGCCCAGCATTAAGAAGATTTGATTTTTCATCGCTTTTTCCCATGGGTTGCAAATTCCCACTTGCCAGGGCATTACTGGGGAGCTGGGCAGGGATGCTCTGCATGATGCCATGTGGAGGGGGGTACTTTGCTGAAAGGGGCAGGGGGATGAAAACTGCACCTTACCACAGACCCCTTTGCTTTAATAACACTATGAAAGTCAAATCCAAGTCTGCAGCCAAAGCAAGACCAAGGATGAGTCCAGAAGAGCCAATGGCTTGAGGAGGGAGCCCTGGGAGCAGATCTTGACCCCATGCATTGCCAGGGAAACCTTGGAAGCATCTCAACAGCCAGAAACCTGGAACTGGCCATGGGTCAGGAGCACAACGGGGTGCATGGAGGGAGTGGGGCAGATTATCTCCAGGCAGCCGTCTGGCAATGCCCACTCCTGGCAGCCCTGTCTCACTGGCAGGATAATGGCACAGAAGAGCCAGGGCATCCCTGTGCAGGGGCTGCACCATTACTTCGGTGGGAGGGGGCTCAGGATGCTGGGAAGCAAACGGGGAGGCTGCTCATCTACAGGTTGGGGCACAGTAGCGACCCTCACCCCAACACTCCTGTACCTCCAGAGACTGTGAGTCAGGTCCTGAAAAGCTTGTGGAAGTGCTTAAATATAAAGAGATCTTAAACAAGTGTTTAATTTGTGAGTCTTTGAGGCTTGTCTGCACTCAGGATCCCCCAGGGAGTCTTATTGTGTTTCAGCCCCACCCCGCGCCCCCCCCCGTC
>VYXB01004225.1:1207449-1227070 GCA_013397135.1 Pachyramphus minor | reverse complement strand
ATGACGCTGCTTCCCAGCAGGGACACCCAGCACAAAACCCCAAAGACACCCATAAGGGTGTTGTCCCCATGGGCCAGCATGGCAGGGACACGCCAACCTGCCTCAGCTTGGCTCTGCTGCAGCCCCCCAAGCCCCACCAACACTGGAGGTGCCAGTCACAGCCTCTCGCCACCTGGCAGCCCGCCGGGGAGGGGGCTGGCCCCCCGCCTGCCTGGCAGCATCTTTCCCTAGGTAACCTCCCCACCTATTAGTGGCACATTTGTTTTCCTGCGTTTCCTTAGAGCTGTCATGAGCCACACTGACTCTTTGTTCCCGGGGACTGCCGAGAGGCCTCCCTTCCCTTTCCCCCTCCCCCTGGCTGTTGGGAGGGGGGTCTTGCAGCATACAGACCCCGCAGCTCCCTCCCTACCCCCAGCTACAGGGGTAAACACATTCCCCCTCCTCATTGGTATTCTGGGGGACACATCCCAGCCTGCCCCCCCAGCCCTGCTCTGGACCTGACAGAAGGGGCTTTGTTGGGGAGCATGAGGGGGTACGGCACCCGGAGTCCAAAATGTGGGCATGGTGACAGCAGGGACACTTGGCCCTCACCCGGCAAGGGGAGGGGGATGCTGCCAGAGGGGAAGCTGAGACAAAATGTGGGATGTCGGGGAAAGGGAAGCTGCTGTCTGCTCTGACCTTGGCACTTTGCTCTTGGACCACAGACCTCTGCACAAAAACAACAGCATGCACGCATCTGTGCAAAGATCTGTGCAAGGGGGTCTGTGCCCAGGGAACCAAAGCGACCCTGCTCCAGCATGGGAAGATGAAAATACAATGCTGTGCCCATAGACCCGTTCCCACACAGTGGCTGCAGGCTCCTGGACACTTGCTGTCCTCACCGGTTGCAGAATCAGCACAAAACCTCACTGGAGGTGGTGAACCTCAGCCAGAGCCCCAACAGGAGTGACCGTGGGATGACAGGGTGAGTGTCTGGCACAGGAGAGTCAGCCCACCACCACAGCAGCATTTCCAGGGAGCCAGGCTGGCAGGCACTGAAAGTCCCCCACTAAATTTAAACCAGGGCTCAGGCAAGTCCCCCACACTGGGAGGGAAGCAGAGCTGTGGCACATGCATTCCTCAGAGAGCATCCCCACCTGACACCCACACCTCCCACCTGGCACCAGCACAACCATCCACTGTGGGAGCACAGAACCATTCCTTTATCCAGCCGAGCACAGGTTTTTTTCTCCATCTCTCCCTTCTCTATCTGGGGGGTTTCCCAATGCAGCCCCAAGAGGAACGGTCACTGGTACAGTCTCGCAAGCAACACCTCCTACGCACAGCCAGCCCCATCTGAGCGGGGCCTGTTTTGTTATTCCTTTCTCTGACAGCTCCTTTTTCACTTGTCACCCTGTTTTGCTACTACTCAGCTCACAGCTTCCTCTCGTGTGGTTGTGATCCTCTCCTTCTTGAAGGATGTAATTTGCATTTTCTCAAGTTATTTAGCAGCCCTCCATTTTTCTCTTCTTGCTTTTCTAAAGGCAGTTAGGGCTGGGTTTAGCCAAATTCAGTGGTGATGTGAGGAACTAGCTCCAGAGTTCACCATAACATCATCTCTCCTACCCAGGCAGGACACCCAGCTGCAGTGCTCTCTGCGACTCAGCTCAGAACTCCATAGTCACTCAGATCTTTAAATACCCCTGGTCCCTCTGTCATCTCCCAGACAGAGGTAGTTGCAGAGCATTGCTATTCCTCTGCAGGCTCTGGCTGCAGGAAGAGAGTCTCACAGGAGCGTGACAATCCCCCGAGCTCCTACAACATTTCACATGTCCCCGGCTCAGAAAGTCACCAGCCCTGATTGAGATGTTAATGCTGTTTCCAGGGAGCCCCTGCCCTTACAGACGGCAGAGCAGCACCACAGCCCTTCCCCCTGGGCTTGGCTGCCAGCTAGGACGTGGCACCATCTCCACCACCATTTTGCTGGCATGGGTCCGACAGGAGCTGACAGTCTGCAGCCCATGTCCTAAATCTTCTTCCTTCTGAAGGCAAGGCTTCTTCCCCCCACACTCTCTGCTCACCCTTTCTCAGCTCCCACTCAGTCTGAGCACGAAGCAGCTGCTGCAGCTTTTGCCAAGGGAAACCACTGGGCAGCTGCTCCTGGGGGGATACATCCATCCGGGATTGCAGCTTTCCTGCAGAAGCATCTCCCCAGAGCTCCTCTCAGCCGAGCACCCACTGCTCCTCTCTTCCCTTGCATCCGCTCGGCCTCCCTTGGAGAAAATCATTTATTTATAGCCATCCTGGCTGCCTTTAGCACATTTCGACAGCCCACGTCTTTGCCTCCCTGATGATGCGCCCACAGTATTTCTGTCCTCACCCTGCTGCTACAGCCACCCCAGACTCCTCTCTCCTCCTCTCTTCCCTCATGCAGGACCCCCAAAGGGACTTAGAAACAGGAGGAGGTTTTAAGGGGAGGTGGGCATAAAAGGGAGAGAGTGTTACAAAACTCCTCTCCCATCTTTCCCCCGTCCTTCCTGAGGGAGCAGAGAGAAACTCTGCTTGCTTTCTCTTTTGGGAAAAAAAACCCAAGAAAAAAAACAACTGCTGCCAGCTTGGGAGGGATGCTGAGGGAAGGTCTACTGTGGTTCCTGGCATGCCAGACACTGGTGCTGAGCCAAGATGTGTACGGCTGTGGCGCACTGGGGACCAGCGCTCCGCACTGCAATAGTAGAGGTCACCTTCTTGCCTGGGTAACCCATGATAGAAGGAAAGATTCATTTTTTATCAGCTCTCCACCTCACAGGAGATGTGCTCTTCCCCAGTGAGCTACCGGGGGACCCTGGCCCCCCCAAGCCCACGACGCTTTGTTCTTCAGTCCAGTGCTGACAGTTTAATTAAACCCAGTTTGAGAATGGGTCACCGGGGTCAGGTTCTCTTCAGTGAAACCTCAGATCAGCACCATTTCCAGCCAACAGGGCTGCTTAATGAGTTACCCACTCGTTGTGGCGGACATAAATAAGGGAGGCCATGCGGAGCGTCCCCCTGCCTCCTGGCCCCACTGCCAAGGTGCTGTCACAGCCCCCCCCCCACCATCTCAGACCGAGACAGGCTCCGGGCAGACGTCAACTCAATATTCCCAAATTCCAAGGGGAAAACATTCCTCTCCAGGCATCTCACCTCCCACTGCCCTCATTTGAGGTTTGCTTTCTGTTGGCCCTTTCCTGCCATTCCCCAGTTTATTTAAGCCCCAACGGATCAGGTTTAACTCCAACCCTTTCCATTATCCCGATGCACAAATGCTCTTTATATCCAAGATCCAAGTAACTAATTGCAGCTCGAGCCAGGCGGGGAGACCACAAAGTACCAACAACGTGGATTAGGCTCTAACACTCAGACCCAGGAGGTGGACAAAGAGCTCTCCATCCCAACCCGAGCCTGAGGGCCTCCTCTTGGGCTCATGAGAGATTTTCATCAGGCTCGAGGTACAGTGGGAAACTGCTCTTATGGGTATCACATATCTCTAATTCAACAGACTTGCCTTAATCTGCTGCAATGTTACTGATGTGCTGCAAGAGGTGCATCAAGACTACATCCAGAAGAGGCTGGAGCATGCAGGCCAGCATCCAAGTACTTAGATAAGCAACCCAGACTGGTTCCTGCATCCACCCCTGGCTTTCTGCTTCAGCTTCCATCTAGCAGCCTCATTTCCCAACTAAACAGATCTCAACCCGACTCATTCAGCCAGTTTTTGCTAATTAAAGACCTCCCAGTACAATGCTGTGAGGACATGAGGACCTAGCAGGGACTCCAGGCACTTGAGGAGCATGCCATGGGCGGCTACAGTGGGCAGGTCAAGGAAAAACGTGCCCTGTTTGCTGGAGATGGTTTTGAGACCAGAATTTGCAAGAGCATAGTTCTGGTAAGAACCCTCTCTTCCTGGACTAGCATGGGTCCCAGCCTGATCCTAGGGCAGAGAGGGGTCACTGAGCAGTGGGGCCACCCCAGATCCATTTCAGTAGTTAAATAAGTGCAAAGCCTGGTGGGGAGGCTCCAATTTCGGTTCAAGGCAAGCTGATTTCAATTTAGCTTAAACCTGTTCCCCACTGACTCATATCCCCGTAGCCTGACCCAGGTTTGCAGCAATTTAAGAGTGTCCTTATGACCTCCCGCACCGGCTGGACTAGCACTGGTCCAGATCCCACCTCATGCTAAGCCAGCATATGTGTCTTGACTAGCTGCCCCAGGCATCCCCTGCCCCACTGTCCCCCTTGAGCACCTCAGCAACAGGCAGCATCAAGGAGAGGGAGGAGCGGGTCCTCTGATACCCATTTGGGCTCTGCTGCCCAAATGCAGAACTTAAGGCTCTGCCAGAGCAGTGGTTCCTGACGTGCTCCCTGGGCAGTCAGTCCCAGTGCTGCACCCCTGTCCTTACTAATGGGTGTGGGGCAATGTGCTGCAGAGGAGAGTGGCAGGTGGCTCAGTGTGTCCCCTGTCGCAAGTCCCACAGCTCGCTGCAGGGACCCTCTGTTCCAAGTCAGCATCAAAGTTCACCAAGACACAGCACCAGCTATAGTAAAGGAGCTGCAAAATCTGAGCCCATGTACAAAGCCCCAGATAGCGCAAAAAAACCCTCCAGGTGCTGGTGTCCAGGCAGAATTTGCCACGTCAGAGACAGCCAGAAGACAGCTTAAAGACAGGGTGTGAGGGAATAGGTTTGAAACAATTACCACATTGCAGTAAAACAAGAGGAAGAGGCTGAAATGCACCTGAGCATGAGGTGGTTCCAAGGAGCATCTTGCATAGCTCTCTTCAACCCACAGCAGAACTTACAGCCCCATGCACACCATGTGAGGGTGTGTACAGCCCCATGCACACTGTGGTAAAGCCCTGGATCCACACAAGCCCGGGGGCTGTGGAGGAGCACACTATACAGCCCCCCCAGGAGCTGCCCTTCCGCATCTCCCCGATCAATTGTTAGAGTTTGCTTTTTGAAAAACTCTGGTATTAAAATCTAGACAAGATTAACTCTCTTGCCCGTGTTTCTGTTATGCAATGGGTGGCTGGAGGAGGATGGGCCCTTGCTGGCGCCATGATACGGCACAGCTGAGCTCAACAAATGCCATTTGATAATTAATTGAACGCCTGTGCTATCAGCTGCCATTACCTAGGCCCATCTTTGGCGCCTGTCCACCACTTCACACATCCCATGCTGGCAACCCACACGGCGTTTTAACCCTTCATTACGCCGCCTCCGGCTGGACTCCAGGACTGACTCCCTGGCACTGTCAGAAGAAAACGGATCAGTCGCAGCCTGCCCGTACGGGCAGGGCTGCCTGGCCCCAACATGGCCGTGCCTGTCCTGGAAATGTCTCAGCCCATTCAGCTATTTCATCCATTCCTGCCCTGATCCAGCAGGGACCTGGCATCCTCATCTCACTGCTGAGAAATGGAGATACAAGATGCAGCAAGCAGAAAGTTCGTGTCCCAGCTACAACCACCCTGCTCCGACGCACTGCAAATCAGCCACAGGGTGTAAGCTGATTTTCTGAGTGGTGCAGAGCACCAGCCCCAGTCTGGCACACATCCTCTCCTTCTCACAGTCCCCTTCCTAATGTATGTGGTGCCTGACATAGCTGAGAGCCTGTAGATGCTTTGTTTGAACAATGCTGGCACTGCTGACAGCACCACTGCCCAAGCAAAGCAGCCCCAGGCAAGAGAAAGCCAATATGGAAAAGAGAATATTTATCAAAACCCCAGCAGCCCTCTCCAGGCAGCTTGTTGATGCACAGAGGGAGGAAGAGCAGAGAGGTCCTGTGGAGCTGGGGCTTTCTGGACAAGAGGTAGTCTCTGGGGGTGCTTGAAGGTACAGAGGGACAAACAGGGATGGGGGCAGACAGAGCAATGTGGGGAGGGGGCAGCAGGCATGAGAGGCTGGATCTGCCCCAGGCAGGGCTTCTGCCTCTTTCCCCAGACACCCACAGAAAGGCAGCTCTTGAGCAGGGCTGTGGGGCTCTGTACCCTACAGAGGTCTTCTGCAAGTCACAGCCAATTTCCTGACATGCTGCATGCTTGGGTCACACAGAAACAGGGTGCAATCCCCTGCCACATGCTGAGCTATTACTGGGACAAGACACCAGCACAACCCTCCCAAAGCAGCACCCTCCTGGGACATCAGTGCCCCTCCAAAACCCATGCAGTCCTACAAGTGAGCCCATACTACCGCCGGGCAGGGGAGCCCCACAGGCACGGAAGGTACTTACAGCCGTGAGAGCGCCTGATTGTTCTGGAAGAGGAGCTCGGGCAGGGTGTGCAGCTGGTTGCGGTTCAGCCGTCTACAGGGAAAGAAGAAAAGGTCAGGGTTTGAGAGGGGCAAAGCAATGGCCCCACCTGCAACCCAGCCGGCTGCAGCAGGCACAGCTGGGTGCTTTGGCTCACTCAGGGGGGGCCAAGAGAGCAGAGCATCCCACCTGGCAAGGACACCCCCATCCCGCCCACCACACTCCCAGGTGGGGACAACCAACAGAGCATTAATAGACTCACTCACAATGCTGTAATTACATGCAGAGAGGACTCCAAGCTGTTAACTGCTGACTGCTGCTTAACCGCGCTTTTAACCTGCTGCTCGCTCAGCTCCCCATATTTGCTCGAGCAGCTTGGGATTTTTAAACTGCTGAGCTATTTTACTGAGTACTGGACCAGAACTTAGGGCTCCCTCGTTAACACACAGAACAGCTGATACAGCAAAAGTGATTTCTGTTTAACCTGCTCCTCACCTCAGAAGCATCAGAAAAGACTTCAAGATCTATAGAAACAGATATAGGTTTGCTTCCCGCAATGTAAAATACTGCTGCCATGCAGAAGAGAAGCTGTTTGAAGTCCGGCAGCACCAATACGTTTGAGTTTAAGGCAAAAAGGAAAGGATGCTTTATGCAACTAAACCCGGTGGCCCCCCATCAACCCGCCTCTGTGCCCAGGCACTCACAGCCGCTCAAGCTCCTTCATGTCATCGAATGCTCCACGCTCCACTGTGCTGATCTGGTTTTCCATCAGCTGCCTGCAGAGAGAAGGGGGTCAGCTTTCTGGAAAGCTGGGTGGTCCCCAGTGCCCCCATCACTTCTCTTGATCCAGGACTACCTCACCCATTGTCCCCTCAACACAACCCAATCTCTTTCGCCCCTCTCTCTTCCAGCTGGAAGCCCACCATACTCAGCTCAATGCAATACCCTCCAGCCCCATTGGGAGATGCCCTGAGCAAGAGGCTGACAATCTCTAGCAGCCCCAGGAGGGGTCACATGCCAAGCACAGTGTCTGCCAAGGTCAGGGCAGCCAGCCCCTCATCAGAAACTCACAGGACACGGAGCTGCTTCAGCCCAGCAAAGTCGTTCTTATTGATCCGTGTTATGTTGTTGCCATTGAGTTCCCTGCAGAGAGAGGAGACAGAAATCAGCAAAGAAGTGGTCAGGAAGAGGCCAGGCACTGGGGTTCCCCAATACATCTCCAAAAAGGGCAGGCAGGGCCCAAAGGACAGCAGTGGCTGATGCAATTCTGTGCAACTCACCAGGAATCGCAGGGCTGGCACCTGGCTCCAGAGAGGACCCTCATCCTCAACAGCCAGCAGTGCTGGGCACACAGGAGTCTGGCTGGCCAGTAGTGTGTAAGCTGCCATCTTTCATGGATCATACAGCAATAAGAGGAAGGGGCTATCTGGCTCCCTCTGTCCCCATGATGGATGCCCCCCTTGGGACTGAAGCCCTAGAGCCCTCAACAATGAAATAAGCCTGACTTGATGCATGTCACCCTGCTCTGGAAATGCAGCAAACACCTGGTAGGGTCATCCCAATCATACAGAGATGCTCAGAGAAGGCAGGGCTAATAAGGAAATGAACAGATGTCCCCCGGAACAGCAGGATCCCTCCAAATACCCAGCTGCAAGACATCCACATACATCACAACCAGTTCAGCGTGCAGCCATCTCACACCTTCTACACAGAGAAGGTGCCACAGTTCAAGTTTTACCTGCCAAGAGATGCTCGCACAGGACAAGATGTTTTGTGGCATCACTCTGTTATGCAAAAGCCATGGGGGAGCACAGGGACAGGCAATCCAGCCAGAAGAGAGATGCTGTCCCTCCTTTCTCTCCCTGCTGGTGGAAATAAGGGGTGCCTACACACACCCCATGACATCTGTCCTGCCCAGGCTCTGCTGAGCATCAGGACATTGTGTGCCCCACTGCTGGACACACACGTGGCAGGGCCTCTGTTCCCAGCCTGCTGGCTATACCTCCCCCAGTTCTCCCCAGCCATGCTCTCCAGCATGCCCCTGCTAGGATTATCCAGCTTTAAAATACATTGAGCTGGGAGCTGCAGAGATTTGCACCTCGCAGCCTTAGTTTTGCCATGACTTTCCGCATTATGGGATGTGATTACTGCAGGAAGCGCAGGACCATTGGCCCTGGGACCCACACTCTGAAGAGCCAGGGATCCCTGTGCAACCCCCCACTGCAGGAGAGAGTCTCCCCACTTGGCAGCGTGAAGCACAGCAGTGTCTGCTCCTTGCCGTGAGGCCAGTCTGCCCACGGCATGCGCTGGGGACAGACGATGCCCACGGGAACACAAGGGCTGGGGAAGACTCCCACCCTGGAGATCCACTGTCTGCACTGAACATGGACACAGAAATGAAGAGGAAAACAAACTACAGGAGGGGGAGGCAGTCAAGGGAGGGATGAGCTGCTGGGGAAGGGAAGAGGCAGGAGGGTGCCACGCCAGAGCAGGTTGGGGTGCCTGGCAGAACTCCAGCACCCAGGGCTCTGTAACTTCCTGAGCCCTGATAGTGGGATGCTCCGTGACACACGAGGGGCTGAATACAAAGTCTATCATTCCCATCCAGAACCAAAGCCTCCCTCCACCAAGCTCTGCAGCCATGTGAAGGGCCAAGATCAGCGGAGGGCTGGCCTCGAGCGCCGAGCAGCGTGTAGGGCTGCTGGCTGTACCCAGCGCAGCCGCGCACCCCGGGGTGCTGTCATTGTCCTGTTGAAACGGCTGATAATGGCTAATGAGTTCCAGCTCGCCATTATAGCCTCGTAATTACACCGCTATTCAGCGCAAAGATTGCCGGGCTCCTGCCATTATCCAGCCGTGTGCGCCTGTGTTGGGAACGAGGTTGCGAGATCACGTTACTAGGACACAGATGAATGCAAGCGGGAATGAATAGAAGTTCCTCAGCCCCAGTGATTAAACCGAAACCCACACTTGCGCTCTGCAGCCCCACGGCTCCTCCGGCTCCCTGTACGGCCAGCATGCAGTGAGCATAGCAGGATCACGGGGGCTCCAACCCGTAAGGATGTGCCCTGCAGGGCTCAGTCCTGACCCTCTCCGGGGAGAAAGAGCCGTGGCCAGGATGTTAGTCCCAGGCACCAAGCACTGGGGTGTGTCACATGTCTCATGTATCACATGTGGTGGCTTGGTAGGTGCAGACGTGTGCCCACCTGATGGGCCACAGCCCCGCAGTCATCTAAGGGCAGAGAGAAACCCCAGCTCCAGGATTCGTTTCCTCCAAATGTCTTAAAGGTTTCTTGCCTGGAAGAAGACTGCTTGGAAGCTCCCCGGTCACCCATCCGAGCTCCTGGTGAGGGAGGGTTCCCTGCAGGACTCCCATGTCACCTTCCTTTAAACATACCTAACATTACTCTGGCTGCAATGTGTAAACAGAAGTTGGAAAATCTCTGGTACTGCAGACAGACAGAGCAGAGAGGCTTAATTTAAAACTGCCCAACCTGAAAGCCAAGACCTACATGTCAGCTTGCAAAACCCAAGTGAGTTTGGACCTCTCTGGGCTCCTCAGAGTACCAGAATCCCTTAGCCAGAGGTAGAGCCCAGGCAAAGCAGAAACACCAAAGAGCCATGGACTAGACATGGCCAGTCCCTCCATGTGCCAAAACCAGGCTCTGCCCTCTCTCCCAGGCACCTTCTGGGACAGTGCAGCCAGAACCCAAAGACTTCAGCATCAGGAAGAGCAGACAGGACCAGCTACCCTGGGGGTCAGCTGTGCTGCCCACCCAGCCCACCTCAGCCTGCATGGTCGCTGAGCATCCTTGGGGTACTCCAGCACTGAGGCTGGTGGCAACCCCCCGCGTGGGGCAGTATCCCAGGGCCCTTTGACAGACCCACTCCCCTGGAGACTGGCCCTGTGTGCTCCCTAACAACTGCTTCCAGCATCCCTCCATGCCTTTGTTCAGGTAAATGATGGCCTTTGCAACCAAGATGAGAACGAACAGCAGGTAAAGCTTATTTGTAAGGATGCCGAGGCAACGCTGCCATTTAACTTCATGACATTTTTTCCCCCTCTAAAACCCCTTCAGTTCCTCATGGAGATAAATTACAGTCTGCAGTGCCCAGAAAGCCAGATCCCTGCTGCTCAGCTGCTCACCCGCTGCCTCCATGCCCTTTCCTAGTGAAGCAAAACACCCTGCCCTGCCCCATGGAATAGAGCTTCAATAAGGACTGATGTGTCTGGGGAGTTGCCCTGCAGATTGGTTGCATTTCTGGACTGTGACTTGAAAGCAGAGACAGGGTGTGCTCTTTCCATGTTAATCCAAAGGGTTTAACAGGAGAAAGCATCCTCAAGTTCATCCAGGCTGCCCTCCTCTGCTCCCCAGCACCCCAAATCTCACACTGCCACTGGTGAGACAGTGAATTTTCATTTGCAACCTTCAAGTTTCAGAACCCCCCCCTCCCATTTTGCCCTGAGAAGAGGAAAGTCATTAAAACAAGCAGTCCCTTTGGTACATTGCTTGTGGATCATCCCACTCCCAGATGGGATGTCTGTGCTGCAGCAGGGTTCATTAGACTGGATTTGCATAGTCTGGGTTTATATTTGGTTTCTAGCTTTGGATGGCTTATTCCATTCCCAGGGGGTCCCGATACGTCTTTTCCCTTTGCAGGGTTTGGAGCTACACTAACTAAGTAACAACCTCAGAGAGCACAAATGCTGAGAGTTAATTTATTAAATATGGCCAACATGAGTGATATTTCCCTGGGCACTGATTTATCAGGAGTGGAAAGGAGCAGACAGTGCAATCCCACTATCCATACTCCATTGCAAAGCATCAGCGATTCGACACACATGTGACTCCTGTCCTTGCGGCTTAGCTCTGCTCCACTCTCCCACTGAGGCAGAAATCATAACTGCTGTGCTCCCTGGACTTCTGCTTTTAAGAAGGCAAAGGGAAAGTCTGTGAGATGAATCCCAGCATTTGCACCCAAAAGCAGCAAAATGTGCCTCAGCCCTGTCAGCACCAGTATAGAGCAGGTGCCCACAGTGCCCAGGCAGTGACTGCAGGGGCTGGCAGAGAAGGGTCTGTGCTCCTGCAGTGCCTGCTCTGAGGGCCACTGCTGCCCTGGTGCCCCTGGTGCCAGCGAGGCTGGCAGTCCCATCTTTCATGTAATATGTGCCTCCCTCCAAGGTCTTCACTGCTCTGCTGTTCCTGCTCGTGGCTCAGAGCACCAGTCCCTAAGGGCACAGCTCCCCTCCCAGCAGCTCATCCCAGAGCCCTGACCCCAGCTGGAGCCAGCAGTGCCAGATAATAATCAGAGAAGCGGAGAAATGAAGGCTGTAAGGTCACGCACCCCAAGCAATACCTCTGCCACCCTCCATCAATCCAGGCAGATGCATGCATTGCTCCTTCAGGGACAGAGACTGACACTCCCCTGTGCCCTACTCCAGGACGTCATTGCTCCTGCCTCAAGGACCATTTATGAAACTCTGACCTGAACTCCTCTCATTGCAGATGAACCCCATCTCTGCCTGCCACCATAGTGCAGAGATTAGGCTGCTGCCTTGCCCATGCAGGCCCCTCTCCCCTCCCCATTCCCCCCAATAAGCCCCCAGCCCCAGGGCTGTAGCCCTCCCTTGGGGCCTCTCTGCTTTGCAGGGGCAGGACCCCCTCTGCTTGTGCTCCCATTCCACATCTGTGCTCCCACCAAACATTTTCCTTAAGTCTGCAGGCAACAACATCCTGTCAGTCCATTCTGCCTGTTCACCAAGCCCACTTTGAAATCTCAGCCCAGTCTCCAGCCCTCTTGCATCTCTCCCAGCCCGGTGGCATCTGCAACTGTCATAAGCAGCTCGTGTCCCATCACACAGACACCTAATGGAAACATGGATGAGGCTCAGACCTCAGACTGACCCCTTTGCACAGAACTGGGGGACAGAGCAGCTGCAACCTTTCATCCTACACTTTTATTGCATTTTTCAAGTCTTCTCAAGATTTCACTCGGCTGCTTAAATGTAACTGAGTCCCAGCACAGGCTTGCTGAGCTGCTCAAGCAGCAAAAGGCAGGGTAAGAGTTTTTCCCAGTCCCAGGAGAGCTCATCCCCTCCAGTGCTGGCACAGAGGGATCCTCACCCCATTCACCAGCCCCCTGCAGACCACATGGGCATGGCTGGGTGCTGACTCCATCTGAGGTACAAGGGGGTTACAGGGTGCTGCTGCCCACTGCTTGGGGAGGGGACACTGGGCACCCCCACCCTGGGCTGACACAGCTGCACAAGGGGCTCAGCACCTTCTCCTTTTCCTTCCCATCCCTGTTTTGACCAGACCCCTCAAGAACAGCAAAGTGCCCACAGTATTCATTGAAGTCCCTTTAAGGATGCTGTACACCTCAGAGCAAATGCCTTGCCAGCACCACCCCTACCAGATGCCTGCAGGGTGATGTGCCCAACAAGGAGAGCCCTGAGAGCAGCTGTGTTAATCTCAGTATCACTACCCTTGGTCGAAGGGGAACCCAGCCCCAAGCACAGCACTGGCCCCCAGAGCACAGGAGGCTCTGTAAGCTTTTATGAGGTAGTACAGCAGGTTATCAGCACAACAGATTTTTAAGTGTTACAAACAGCATCGATCATGAAGTAACAGTGAGGATCCAGAAGGCTTTCTGTTCTCCTAACTTCTCTCTGGGGTTTTCATGCCACAGCCATTAGCCGCTCGCAGTCAGGGAATGCTTTACACTCATGCACACATTGTGGTGTGTCACCTTCAGGTTAAAAATAAATAAATAACCTTCCTCAACCCCGATGGGAGAGAGAAAAGGCAGCAGGTCATTTCTGTTTCACAAATGAGGAAACTGAGACAGCCAAGAAAACAGCCTGGATACCCACAAAACTTGGCTTTTTGTGCTGTGGTGAGTAGCCTGGTAAGGAGCTGCGCTCTAGCTCATCTGCTTTCCAGGGCAGGGGAGTTTGCCCAGCCCTCAGACTTCATCCTGCCACTCCTCAGATTGAGTTCCAACCCACCCTGCATCTTCCTCAGCAAACCTCCTTGGTTTGGGAAGACAAGTGTGCCTGAAGTGCTTGGTATAGGTGTCTGCTCAATCCTGGACCAGCTGGGTCTCACGGTGCATCCCATTTGGGACCTAGGGCTTCCTTCTATCAAGAAATATCCAGAAGCTTGCATCTCTCCCACTCTTGGTGCCCAGGGCTGCTCCTTGGCTGCATCGCTTGAAAAATTAATTTCCCTTTTTTTCTGATCTTCCTCCTCCTAGCAGCCTCTCTCCCCCATAGGACACTTGCCTCTGCTATTTTGAGCAGCAAGTGCATCCAAAATGCATGCCAGGGAAGCAGACAGTCACCACAGCCTCAGAGCCTGAATGTGGCGGGGAGGTCTGAGATGGTACCAGAGGGGACAGCCTGGGACTGACCCCGCACCAACATAATGGAGAGGTTCCCTCCATCCCACCTCATTCCCTTATGGCTTGTAGCAGTGCTGCAACCCTAAGGAGCTGGCTGCAAACTATCCTTCTAGCTGCTCACATTGCTAATTGCAGCCTGGTGCTATACAGCAGGACAACCTCTGCTCCCTTCACTGCTCCTGCCACTGCAGCCATCCCTGGCTGTCCCCTGAGTGGGGACACAGGCCAGCTGCTGGAGCTGGCCTTGAAGCTACTCACACTGGAAGCCTGCCAGGGAGCAGTGATCTGGGTCTGACATCCCCCAGGATGAGGCCATTTGCTAGTGCACAACTGGTTTTTTACTGCTTTTCAGCAAAACATGCACAGAAACATCTCCTTGCCTCTCAGGTTTTATGAAAGGTTATTTCAGTAGCAATAAAGAGGATATGTCATGGGACTGAGGACCTCTGGAGTGGGCAGGGAACCATGAAGGACTTGGAATTGAGACAAAGGCTCCCCTGCTTGCCCACCTCACTCTCCTATGCATGCTCGCCTTCACCAGGTTCCCAAGGAGCAAACTGGAGCAGGAATACAGGAAAAGCCCCTCTCAATGAAGCGTCATGGGCTTGTACACCTTTCCCTGGACAGGACACCCTTTCTCTGCCCCCCACCACCCTGGTGGCACTCCAAATCCCCTCTGTTCCCTCAGGCTGTAGGCTCTGCTGCCACTCAGGGGTGTCTTGTGCATCCTTGGCCTTTTATATCTGCCTTGCTCTTTCTCCCAGCTGGAGGTTCAATAAAAAAAAATGAAATAGGGTAGAATGAAACTCAAACAAATACACATCCTGTAAGGAGTTGGTTTCTGTAACTAGACTGTTTCTGTATACTACCCTGCACTGGGACCACTGCCACTGTGCCCAGCTCACGCTGGGGATGCAGGTTCTGGGGACAGCAGCAAGGGCGCTTGAAGGTGCACATGAGAGACCCAGAATTAAAGCTGGAAACAATTCCCCTTCCTTGCTCCTACCTCAGCAGTGAGAAATTGCTGTTAGCAGTGCATCACTCTGAAGGAGCAAAGTGGCAGCACATTTAAGGAAAAAATATCTGTTTTAAAGGATGCAATAAAACAGAACCAGGGAAGGGTTTATAGAGAAGCAATTGCTGTGTGGGGTGAAAAGTGGTCACCAGAGGCCAATCCGCTCAGCTTTATTGCCTGTTACTGGTGACTTTTCCCAACCAGGGGACAATAGATCCTCTGCTATCAGCCTCGACTTCAGTCAATACAAACACAGCATAGTTTTTTAAACTAATATTTTTCCAGCATGCAATTCCATGGAGAGGGAGAACGCAGCGTTACCATGGCGATATATAGACAGCATCTTCCTTGGACGTAGCTGAAGGGAGAAATTGGAATAGAATTGCAAATTTCCTCTGTCCAGGAAGGCTCCCAAGGAAGCCACTGCAGCGGGCTGAGCAGGCTGCCTTCCCCAGCCAGTCCACATCCTCCCAGTACCCAGCACCGGCTCTCCCAAGAACTGAGGGCAGCAAGGCCAGCCAAGTACTGCTCTGGCTGGATATAGGTCCTGCATCCTGACCCAGAACTCTGCAAATCCTGCAAAGTCCCTCTACAACTAGTCTGCTCACTGCAAACTTGCCCGAGCACTCCAGGAAAGGGAGAGGTTGACTCTCTTGAGGTAATTCCTAAGAATGAACATTCTGCGAAGCCCCGAGGGGAGCAGCAGCCCAACAACTGGTGTGGAATGCACAAGTGCTGCTGCAATACACCAGCCTTGTTGCTGTAAGACATTTTGATTAACTGGTGAGAGGTAGATGCAGGTGAATGAATTAAACATGCTCTGAACAAGAGCTCACTGCTGGAATTTTGGCGAGGGATGGTTGGGCAGCATGTGAGTGTGCTTCAGGTCCAGTTGTCCTGGCATCGTGTTGCCATATCCAAAGGCTGCACCTCAGTGCCTCTTCTTTTCACCAGTGCAGACAGGGGAATGGCAGAGCTGGCTGCAGCCTAGATGGGGCCCATTTCAGCACAGGCACACCCCAACTTTGGAAACAAGGCAAACGGAAGCCTTGATGAAATGCTGAGGCCAGGGACTGAAATGCTGAAAGGGAAAAGGCAGAGCCAAAGAGCGTGGAGACCCACCTCTGCTTCTCCTCATAGAGGGGAGAGGGGCACTGCACAGCCCATGGTGAGATGGGGGATTTTCAGCCCATTGGAGGAGGCAAAAGGGGCAATTCTCAGCTGTCAGCTGAAAACTTCAAAAGCAGGAGCGAGTGCAACACCATTACACTCAATTCATCCCCAACATGCAAAGAACTGGTCTGGAAGTTGCCATTTGATAGTGGCAAATTTGCACTGATCCCGCCGGCTTGGGGAGATCGACCCACCTCTGTGACAGGGCAGTCTGCTCTTCAGAGACACATTCAAAGGAAGGACAGAAAGAAAGAAAGACAGAAAGGCAGAAAGAAAGACAGAAAGAAAGGCAAGTTAACTGGAACACGAACTGTGCCCTTCTCTCTGGTGGCTGAGGCCTGAGGGATTCCTGGGAGCAGATAACACTGTAGTGCTGGAGGATTATCACCCATCCTGCCTACGATGCCTTCAGGACCAGCTCTACCATGTTTGCCAGAGGCATAGGCAGGAGTGTAGGCAGCCATGCAAAGTGCCCAGAGACTTTGCTGCTTCCCACCTTACTGCAGCAAAACTCTCTTCACTAGGTGCATGATCCAATCAGAGGGGGGTGCATAAACACCCATTTATGTTGGGTTGCAGACTAGAAGGCACTTAGGAGCAATGTGCTGTGCCCTGGTGCAAGGGAAGAGGGGTCCTGTGTCCCCCGTCCCCGTGCAGCCATCCCTCATACTCCATCCTAGTCACGTCTGCAGCCCTTATCCTCTACCAACAGCGTGGCACCAGGGAGACAGCTCATGGGAAACCCTGAAGTGGAAGACAAGAGGATTTGTCCCCAGCCCATGATTCTCCAAATCTGCAGTGACTCTGCAAGGCAAATAATTCCCTCTTCAAAGGAAAAGGGTGTATTTCAAAAGCAATGAAACTTAGACCTCACCACAGGACATTGCTGACATGAGCCCCCACAATGACTTTGGCAGTGTCAGCAACCATGGCCACAGCAGCAGTGCTGCCTGTCCAGGTGTTTGACTGGAGGTTAGGTGGGAGATTGGAGAAACCCCGGAGCCTCCAAACACTGCAGTGTCATGCAACAGCTGAGAAATACAACAGCAGGGACACCATTGCTCACCAGCACTGTGGAATGTATGGCAAGATTGGCATTGCTCACACTGTGCATCTTGAGGCTTGGGAAAAGAGGCAGGCAGTGAAGAGCACTGATAAGAGAGAGGTTGATGACTTCCCACAGAGAGCCTGCCCCTGGAAAGAGTAAGTCCTGAGCACAGACCCTGCAGGCTCCTGTGGTTGCTAGCTGACCTCGCTCCATCAAGCAGTGAGGAGCTGGAGACTGCGAGGTTGCAGCCTCTTTACAGGGAACTCAAACTCACTTAAGAGCTGTTACAGCAGGATTTCACGGTCAGAGATAGACCTACTCTGCACAGACACCCTCGAGCACCTGCAAGGGTGTGCAACACAGTGGGAAGGAGTTATCCAACAGACAACACCCATGAGAGAGAAGCATGACTAGCTCAGCCCAGCCAGCAGATCCAGCATCGCCAGCTGCATGAAAATACAGAAAACCCAATGCTGCTGGGCGGTGATGGATATGGAGGACCAGATCAGCGGAGGCAGAAGAGGAGACAGCAAACAGGGCCCATTGCCAGAGGAGGAGAAATGCCCTGCCAAGGCAGGAGTGAGACACCCATCAGAGGCATCCTCCATCAGCCCACTCCAGCGTTGCCTCATTTGAGCAGTGCTGAACATCTGCCTGCTGGGCAGAGGTGGGGGCTCAATGCACACATTCCCCCAGCATCCTGCATGCAGATGCATGGAAAAAAGCTGATGCTGAGGAGCCCTCCAAGCTCCCTGAAAGGCAGAAAGGGTGGTGCAGGTTATACACAAACCTTACCCCTGCTCTGGGCACAGAGGAAAGGGGGATCTTGTCTCAGCCCCAGAAACCAGGTCTATGGGATGGCAGCTAACAGCAGCCTGGTTGCTGTGATGGGTAATAATCATTTGTACGAGGATAATTATGGTGGGAGAAGAGAAAACTCCTCTGAAGTGGTATCCCACAGAGCTCCCAGCCCTGCATGCTGAGTGCAGCTCTGGCAGCTGCGAGGCTGCCTGCAGTCCCTCCCTGTAGTCCCTGCCTGTGAGGTCTCTGCCCAGCTGCAGGCAAAGGGCACATTCACACTCCAGGAGCCAAAAGCAGCACAGCACAGGGCCAGGAGCCCCATGTGTAGCTTCCCAGGATGCACCCTTCAACTCTACTGCCCAAGGAGGCAGCAGCTCTACACTTCCCTGCACTGCAAGAGGGATATAGGGGCAGCCTGGCCTCAGGGCTGGGGATGGAGGACTACTGTGCCACTATGCTCACTGAAGTCACTGGAATGGGCCACCCGTTGCTGAGTGGAGGGGACAGGCTGGGGTCAGCCCTGGTCTCCTGCAGGGAGTGGGGATATCTGCATTCCAGAAACCTGCTGCCTGCAGTGGCTTGGACACGGTCAGCTCATGCTGCTCTCCCTGGGCTGGGGACCCCCTGCAGACACAGGATCCCAAGCAGGTAAACCTGCTTAGCCAGGAGCAGCAGCAAAGAGGCACTCATCCTGCTCGGGGTAGCTCAGTGGGTGACACAGGACCCACCCAGCCAGCTGGCCCGTGACTGTGAGAGAAAAGCTTTCTCTGTGGGGGTCCAGCCAAGAGAGTCAGGGGCACCCCCCATGATCCCTGGGGACCTGGCAAGGGCTGTGATGAGCAGTGAGATGCAGGCACAGGGGACTGGTAGGGTCGGGTGAGCTGTGTGCATGGCTGGAGGCTGGTCACACCGTGGGGAGGTCCCAAGGGGAGCAGAGGGGAATGGGACCTGATCCTAGCACCATGTGCAGCACTCCCAGGAGGGCTTCCCAGGGACAAAGGGGTGCCCAGTACGGGTAGGGGCTTGGGGTGAGAGGGGCCCTCAGAGAACTCTACTCCGGATGAGTGGGTATCCTGACAAGTCACACCTGTCTGTGGGTGCCATGGGGCTTGCAGCCCATTTTGGTTTGCCCCAGCACAAAGGCTCCCCCTGGAGCAACCCACCCCCTCAGGCACAGCTCCAATCCCAAACCCACTCTACATGCCTGCACACAGACTGGCACACGCAGGTTCTTGCCGGACCCCTTGCACACCTCTCCCAGGTGGGAAAGGCTTGCACAGACACCATGCCCCAGCAGGCTCTTGCACACACACTGCTCACCACTTCGACGGGCTACTGCACACCCCTCACGGAAGGGATGATGCACGTACACTCACCCAACAAGCTCTTACGCACCCCCGGACAGGCACTCATACACACACCCAAGCCCCGCGCGCAGCGGGACGCTGCACATCGCCCACCCCACCAGGTTCTCGCACACGCACCTTTTCAGCGGGCGGCCGTGGCTTCACAGGCATTTGCACAAATACTGCTCTTAAGAGACTCTTGCACTCCCCTCCAGATAGGCTGCTGCACACCCCCGCCACGGACAGTTTCTTGCACACGCATCCCCTTACGAGCTCCCGCACACACTCTTGACAGGCTCCTGAGAGCGCACCGCACCCCGCGCGGGGCTCTTACCCACGCAGCCCCTCGGGGCACTCGTACTGGCTCCCCACGCGGTTTTGGACACGCAGTCCCAGGACAAGCCCCCCAGACCCAGCGCCCCGCTGGGCTCCCGCACCCGCGCCGCCGCACGCCCGCCGGCGGCGGACAAAGCCCGGCGGTACTCACAGGCGCTCGGTGCCGCGGGGGATGCTGCGGGGCACGGCGCGCAGGGCCGAGCCGTGGCAGTCCACCGTGGTGCCGCTGCAGGCGCAC
>VYXB01004225.1:1130188-1207327 GCA_013397135.1 Pachyramphus minor | reverse complement strand
GCCCTGCCCGCCCCGACGGGCCCCCCCTCCCGCCACCGCCTCCGCCCCTCCTCGGTCCCCCGGCACCCGCGGCGGCGGAGGCAACACAGGTCCTGGTCGAGCAGGGCACCGGAACTTCGGCAACAGGAGCCATCGGAGCTCTGCACCGCCCCAGCCGTACAGCAAGGTGGGCTCAGGCTCGGTCCCCCCACCCGGGACAGTGCGGTTGCCCTGCGGGGTAGCCGAGCTTCCCTGGGAGATGGTTGCGGAATGCCGGGTTGCGGGCAGCAGCATCCCGGGGACTGGCAGAGACCTAAGAAGCAACCTGTGAGCCGGGAGGTCGCAAGCAGAGCATTCGCACCTCTCTTCGGGGGATGCCAAAAGCTTTCGCATCCCCTGGTGTGCTCCAGGGAGGCTTGGCCTGTCTCCCACCCGGCAGCCTGAAGCCCCGTCCCATCATCCACAGAGCCCAGGTGAGGCGCGGGGATCTGGCAGCCCGCAGGGACTGCCCGGCAGGCTGTCTCTTGTTAGCCGGGATGGTACCTGGTACCTGCATGGGAATCCTGTGGCTGAGCAACCCAGCACACAGAGGGGGCTTGGGAGACTTCGCTGCTTTGCTCTTTGCCCCCACCACAGACAGCAAATCTTGAAGTCCCGTCTGTGGCATTAGCTGTGTTCTCAGAAACGTGAGCATTGCATTCATTTTATGACCTTCCATTTTCTTCCCTGAGGTCTGCAAGCGTAAAGCAAGAGGGTGTAATCAGGAGGGCTGGTCACCTGTTTTATAAATGACACCTGAAACACTCATAACCCCATGGCTTCAAGAGCTGAGTCCTTAAAAGAAACAACAGGCATTTTGAGGAGCTCAGCAGAGCCCTAGGTGCTGCCACAGATTTGCTTCTCAGCAAGGAAACCCATGGAAGGAGGGTAGGTAGGAGCCTGTTGCTCTGCACCACAACAGGAGGAGAGGTGTGTGAGCATGGACACTCCACTGCACACTCATTTCCCCACTCAACAGGATATTTGCAGGGATGGTGGCAGATCCCAGGAGCATGAGTGCCTCTTAAATCAATGTCCTCTGCATATGGAGCTCCACAAGCTCCTTAATCAGGGCGAGAGGGAGGTGTCTGGATGGGGTCCTGCTCCAGCAAGGGTCACCTCACACACACACAGGGTTGCACCAGCTTGGCCCAGATCAGCAGCCCTTTCCCATCTCTAGTGCTGGCTCCCATCATCTGTCTGCATTTTTCTGACATCTCCTTCCTCTGGCCCCAATCCCGGGAGGAAGCTGTGCCTGAGATGGATGAAAGGGGTTTGTTCCCTGTTGCTACCCAGCAGCCCTGACAGTGAGGAAGATGAGCTGCTTCCCAGGACTCTGGGATCCAGCCCTTTGCTGGCACAGCTCTTGCAGAGGTGGCCCTGCAGCCTGTCCTGGGGCTCCCAGGGAGACCCTGGTGTCAATGGCACATAAAGAGTCCCTCTACTAAATACCTCAGCTGAATTTTGGGGCGTCAAGATTGTTTCAGAGTGGCTTAGTGTTCCTCAAAGCTGGCCACTATCAGTGATCCTTGTGATCCTCCTCCCTCCCAAACTTCCCCTTACCCCTTGGCCAGCAGAGCAGAACCGGGTCTTCCTAACCTGCCCTTTACCTCTGATGCCTGCGGGAAGACAGGAGGGAACAAGAGATCTTGTTTCCTCCCTTCTGCATGCACTTGCCTCAGGCAAATCCTTGTGATCTGCAGAAAAAACAGGCTCCTTCCATCTCTGCGTCCAGCTGCAGCAACACCCAGTCAATTACAGCCAGGGCTGTGGTCTTGGCACAGGGAGAACCTGGCAGGGGCTGGCGTGGAGCCCACCATCACCTACCCTGCTTCCAGGTGTATAGGGCTGGGGGGATGAAAACCCCATTTCAGGCCAACATCCACATTTTCTCCTGTGGGTACCTCAACTCCTGCTATCCTGTGGGAGCTTTTGCCTCCGCCTGCTACGCAGCCAGCACCCCATGACCCGGGACCGCGGGGCATCCCACTGAGCTGGGCTGCCAGACACAGCCGACCCTTTGGCAGCTGCTCCATTACAAAAGCAACCCCCTTCCAGGGCTGCCAACATGAGCGAGCCAGGACAGCAGGGTGGGGGGACAGGCTGTGCACCAAGACCCTCCTCCCACACCTCAGCTCCTGGTGTGTTAGGGTGATCCCAAATCACCCAGGCACTCTGATGGGGTGGGCCTTGGAGAGCAACAGCTGCCTGGGAAAAGCCCAGGGTGCCTCTGAATATGGATGAGGAGCAGAGAGAAAAATAAACCCCAAACTTCTTTATCAGGGGAGGCCTGGTCCTGCCGTCTGCCACCGGGATTTGGGCCAAACTGCTTGATAGAGAGAGAGACCATCTGGATCGTCTGATGGGCTCTGGGTTTGGTTAAAATGAAGCAGAAGCTTTTTTTGTAGGAGTTTTCATGGGAAGATCTGGGGAAGGATTCCAGGGTACGCGCCAGACCTGTCGTGCAAAGAGATGCGAAGCAGCTACAAAGCTTCAAACAAAAAATTGCTGCCAGTTTTAAGCCAAACCCCCCAGGGCAGCATCCAGGCATTCCCACCCACTGAGGACGGGTCACAGCTCGCCCCTGTTAACTCTCCCACAGGCTGCGCTGTCTCTGTGCCCCTGTCAGTGCCACTGGTGGCTGACACCACTTTCCACCGTGCCTGGGCTTCCAGGCAGTGTGCTGCACCCCACACCTAAGCATGTGAACAGAGGCAGCACATCCTTGCCTATGCTTGTTATGGCATTTGTGCCGTGCTTCGAAGCAGTGCTGTGGTTGTCACCTGTCCACAGCAGCACTCAGTCCTTCTCAGGGTGGGATCAGGCACTGCTGCAGAGCAGAAGTGTTTAAAACACAGGCAATAGGGTGCTCGTGGGTTGGCACAGGCTGGATGCCAGGTGCCCTCCAAAGCCACTCTGTCCCTTCCCTCCTCAGCTGGAGAGGGGAGAGAAAATATAACAAAAGGCTTATGGGTTGAGTTAAGGGCAGGGAGAGATCACTCACCACTTTCTAACATGGGCAAAACAGACTTGACTTGGGGAAATTAGTTTAATTTATCACCAAGCAAATCAGAGTAGGATAATGAAGAATAAAACCAAATCTTAAAAACACCTTCCAGCCATACATCTTTTCTTCCCAGGCTCAACTTTACTCCCAGTTTTCTTTACCTCCTCCCTACCAAGTGGCACAAGGGGATGGGGAATGGGAGCTGTGGTCAGTTCGTCAGACTTTGTCTATGCTGCTTCTTCTTCCTCGGGGTATGCACTTCTCACACTCCTCCCTTGGACATCCACATACTCTGACGTGGGGTCCTCCACAGGCTGCAGATGAATCTCTGCTTCACTGGGTGGTCCTCCATTGGCTGCAGGGGCACACCCTGCTTCAACCTGCTCTTCACCACAGGCTGCAGGGGAATCCGGAACAGGTGCCTGTAACACCTCCTCCCCCTCCTCTCTCACTGTCCTGGGTTTCTGCAGAGTTGTTCCTCTCAGATTTTCTCTATCTTCTCCCCAGCTGTTGCTGGTGTTGTGAAGCAACTTATACCCTTTCTGAAATACATTATCCCAGAGCTGCTACTGCTGTTGCTGATGGGCTCAGCCTTGGCCAGTGGTCAATCCATCTTGGAGCTGGCTGGCACTGGCTCCATTGGACATGGAGGAGGCTTCTACCAGTATTTCACAGAAGACCCCCCACTACCAAAGCCTGCCACACAAACCCAATACAAGCATGCATGTGTGGTGCCTGGTCCAACTTCCCTGCTGAGGAGCATTGCCAACAGCAGAATCCATCTCCCCTTGCACTGGGGCTGTGTTTTGAATTCTGCTGCAAGCAGCATTACTAAAGCAGACCTGGTTCAGGAGCAGTGGCCACAAGACCCAGCTGGAGATGTGTTGGGAGCAGAGTGTCTATAACTTTCAGCTTCTCAGCGTGCCCCAGAGATTTCACACAGGACGGGCAGCCCACCTCTGTCATGCCTGGCCAGCTCAGCTCGTGCTGGGAAGCCAGGCTGCCTTTGTCCTGCCATACACACTCAGCTTTGGAGAGTGAGGCATCGTGTGGGAGTGGGCCAGTGTGTCAGCCCCGTTAGGGCACCTGTTGGACTTGTGCAGCACAACAATGCCCTTGATGGGTTTATTATAGAGTGGTGTGGGCAGCTGAGGCCACTGGGATCACAGTAAATCTCTCCTGGTTAGCAGCAGCAGCAGGCAGGGCTGGGATTTGCTCTTTCCTGCTTCTCTCCAGGCACAAGCCCTACCTCACAGGCAAACAGCAAAAGCATTGCCCTGCAAAAATAGCCAGCATCACCCTGTGAATGTGCTTAGCATTGCCCTGCAAACTGCCAGCACTACCCTGCAAGCGTGGTCAGCATCAACCTCTAGACACTACCAACATTGCCCTGAGAACACTGCCAGTGTTGCCCTGGGAACACCACCAACATTACTCTGCAACTGTGGCTGCAGGAGTGGGGCACCTCTGCTGCCTGGGGACCTTTGCCACTGGGACCAAGTGAAAGGAACATCATCCATTGGGTGCTGTGTGATGATGCAGGAGATGCCAAGGCTCCCAAGCAGGTGGATTTGTCCCCAGCCTAACATAGAAGGGACTGTCCAGGTGGTGGGAGCACAGCCTGTCCCACTGCCTTGAACAATTGCAGAACAGCAGGAGGGGGACAGTCAGGAAGGCACTACATCCCTGCTTTGTGGCACAGCTGAGCAGAGGGGCTGAGCCCTGCAGCCTGGGCTCCTAAAACCAGCTCTATCCCACAAGGAAAACATTTGCGCCAAGCAGCCCAGATGCAAATGGGGAGATGCTGTTCCCGGCACAGCTGGACACACCAACCGCCTGGGAGCTCTGTGGCGCAGTGCAAGCTGGTTTGAATAAACCACACGCGAGGAGGTGTTTGTGAAGTGCCTTGCACATGGAAATGCTATTGTTGGTGCAGCGTGGGATCAGGGGCTCCAGGGTCTCCAGATGCAGCAATTGTTCCACATCCGCACTGTGCATACAAACACTCTTTCCCACTCACTCTGCCTGCAGCCACTCATTAACCCTCCTCAATGAAGATGCATTGGAGGGATAATTTACTGTTTAATAGACTAACTTTCCATTTGCTGTTGCCAAGCGCATCCGACATATTTCTCTATGGTACCATAAACTGCAGCTCTTCTGCCATAAAACCCTGCCTCCCAGAAGGAGCAGGTGGGTTTTCAGGATTCAGCTGATGACCTTGGCCATGGGGTAAGCAGAGACACTGGGCTCTGTTGTTAGAAGAACAGGGCTTGTTCCCACCAAACCCTTTCACATATTGAAATCCCCACTGCACTGATGTCCCTGAACTGGGAAAACATCTAACCTGAGAAATAAGGAGTGCTTCAGCCTGATGGATGAGGGAGGCAGTGTCTCTGTCCTTATTTTGTTAATGAAGACGCCCTGGATGCAGACAAGCTTGCCTCTGCTCCATATTTATGGCTAGCTGGCGGCTGGTCCCACACTGGGATATGATCAATAAGCTATGTGCCCACTTGGGCTCATTGTGCTTCCACAGTTGCAGGTAGCCTTTCTGAACCCTGACAGTCCCAAAATTGTATGTATGTGTCTCTGTGTCCTCTCTCCTTCTTCCCAGCCCTTACAGTCACAAGCTGCTAGAGCCTGAAAGAAAGTCAGATTCTGCACAATGTGTGACAAGGGAGCTGCTTCCACCAGACCCATTTTGCCTCCATCACCTAAATTTCCACACTGTAGAAGAGGTATTTTCAGAGTGCAAGTTTTGCAGGAAGGAGCAGCAGCC
The DNA here is from genome assembly GCA_013397135.1 of Pachyramphus minor. Classification (NCBI taxonomy): domain Eukaryota; kingdom Metazoa; phylum Chordata; class Aves; order Passeriformes; family Tyrannidae; genus Pachyramphus; species Pachyramphus minor. Next base: position 1,201,520 of record VYXB01004225.1, on the reverse strand, counting down.
CCAGAGGAATGAGTTTCATTGACTAGCTACCAAGGTCTGGCTCTGGTGGACGCAAGAAGATGCCCGTAGCTAAAATAACTTGAAAAGGAGATGAAAAGTGTTTAAGCTTGCCTTGTGAGAGCTCTAATTGGCCCTGGATGTGGGCAGGGACTCTCCTTAGAGCTGAAAGACCATGCTAGGGGCTACTTGAAGAGCTAATTTTTTTATTTTGAGGACATCCCTCGCCAGCTTCTTTCTCCAGCCTTTCTTTTCTCAGTGCTCTTTTATGTTTTTTTCACTTTATTTATAGTCCCAGCTTCCCACCTCCACCATCCCTCAGATGTAGCCAGGAAGGAAGAACCAGGCACCTCCAAGCCTGCCCCTTGGGCACATCTGGCCCGGGGGGCCCCCAGTGCCACGGGGCAGGCAGGGGGTCCCGCCCCACAGCATGTGCTGTCAGCCCCCTCTTGCGCTGCTGCTGCAGAACGGCCTGGGAGAGGCACAGTGGAGCCAGAGGCTTTTGTGCAAGAGGTTGCTGAGATCCTACTCTGCAGGGGAGCAAGGCCCAGGCTTTGTAGTGAAAAGATTGGAAGAAACAGACCCTAGAAATACCGCAGGCTGACACAGACACCTCCATATCATAGACTTGTGCATGCACCCAGTTACACACAGCCAAGGTGGCCAAGGCAGGTTTGCACCTCCATTCATCACAATCTCCAGTGGCACAGGAGCTTCAGCCAAAAGCAGAGGATCGAGTGGGACACAGTTCTCTCTGAAAAATCACATAAGGCACTATAGGGGAAGGCTGGGTGGTGGATTTGTAAATCTTCCCCAAGAGCAAGGCATGGGAATCTGTTTTAGCCTGGGAGAGGTACAACTGTGGAGGGGCCACAGTAATGCCCACTCCATCTGGGACTCAGCAGGGAAAGAAAAGCTCGGCTCCCTCTAGCCAGACTAAAATCAGCACCTCAAAGGCTGGTGCTGGGAAGCATCTGAACCTCACCCTGTAATGTGTGGCTGGGGACAGCTTCTCCTTGCATCAAGGCTCTTAGCAGGAGCCCAGAAACAACCCTGTCACATTCCTCATGTGTGGGCACTTCCCAGGAACAAAGCTGGACAGGAGCAGGATGAGGCCAGAATGCTGGTGCCAGTTTAGATTGCACTCTGGTCTACAGCACAAGTGGAAGGTCAGTGTGGAACCCAGCACAGAGATCTTGGCGTCCACAAGCCTGCACAGTTTACGAGCTTCAACACAAAATCCTCACTGGGGGGATAAGCAAACAGAACTAAACATGGTAATTTATTCACTCCATGAAAAAATATTAGTTAATCCAAGCCAATGAGATTGTAAAGCCTGATAACTGGTCTGGCTGGTGCCAACATCTATCGCTAGCACTACTCATGTTTTTTGTCTACACTGTTGCCCTAGGCAGTGAGATGCAGCAGCAACATGACAGTTCCCAGCCACACATGATAATTTAAGAGAGAAAGAATATCTTATTTCAACTCTGAGCCAGGGCACAACAGTGTAAAAAAAAAAAATAAAATATTAAGACAACTTGCAAAAATTGATTTAGATAGCAGTGACACTCTGCAGAACTTATTTGCAAGTCTGTTCTGTGCAATTTGAGATAAAAACTGTTTAATGAAATGAAGGTGAGCACTGCTTGTTTGTTTTGCAACACCACTGCTGTGCAGGAATACTGAAGGCCAAAGCAAACATACTGAGAGCTGTGATCCCCCTCTAAATATGTACCTTCACCCAGTGTTTGGTCCCAGTGGCTGCTGCCCTTTCATTTGAAGTAGAGAATAAATGCTTGCCTTATGGCTTAAGGAGCCAAAGACTACTCCTTTTTTAAATTATGTAAGCCAGATAAAGCTGCCACTTTGAATCACAGCTTATTGGGGGGCGATATTTGGGTTTGCAGTATTGAAAGTAGCTGTTGTGAGTTTTTGCATTCCTTTGTTCCGCACATTCAAGAAGAGAAATGTCTCTCTAGACTCTCATGATCACTTTGAAGTGCACAGAGGCCCATCGCCTCCCGCTCCCTGAGCTCCAGGGAGATGGGGCTCACCAGTCCCATGATACCCAACTGCAGCCCCGGAGGAGAAGGGGGCCCACTCGGAGCTCACCCCGCAGGAAGGCAGCGCTGGTTTCAAACACACCGTGCTGCTTGCTTCTCCTGCTTGTTTTTCAATTGCGTGGCAAGGATGTTAATGAGTGTCTGAGCCACGGCAGGCAAGCCCAGGGCATTTCAAACGTGGAAGAACTTCACAGAGAAATAATCTGCATAAAATCTGAGACGCCATTATTAAGGAGGAAAAGAAAATGCAAGCAGAAAACATCCTCTCTCAGCAGCCAAGAGTGGCAAGAGAAGAATGGTTCTACAGAGAAAAATTTATTCATTTGATCCATTATTTATATAAAGTGTTCTTTGTAAACCTGATTTCCCATCACCCTGGATGACAGCAGGGGGAAGACAGAAAAGAAGAGGTCCAATTTCATACCTCCGAGGGAAAGACAGCCTGTCTGGGCACCCTTTATCATACTAGTATCCCAGAGGGAATAAGCCCTAATGCCATGGGAGGCCAGTGCCATCACTGCAGGTGGGCAGTGCCTCACCAAGCACCCCCACACTTGTAGCTCTGGGCTTGTGAGTAGACGTCTCCTTCCTTTTAAAGGTGGATGCACCACCAAGTCCTTGCTATCCCAATGAAACTGCTTAAGCCACCAAGCAAAATCACTAAAAATAAAAGCATTTAATATGGGGTTTTCACATGAACACACAGAAAGGCAACAGTCTGCAACAGTACTTAACATAGCATATATAAATAAGGACAAAGATTAAAAATACTTTGGAAACGATAGACTCTGGGAACAGTTAGCGGCTGCTCTGGGAAGAAGCATCCTTATGAGTCATTGCACAGGGCAGACAAATGAGACACATTCAAGCATGACTAAAACTCTCGCGTGCCTGGGAGACAGTGTGAACACATTAGGACTGCAACAGCCAAGGTCCTAAAGGCCAAATCTGTTAGCCACCAGCATCCTCAGCATAGGGAGCACAGCACCCTACTGCCAAGGACACCAAATCCCTCCTGGGACTGCCCTGTCTGTGGACAGCATCCACCCCTTTGGCAGGTAAGGCATCTGACACATGCAGAATGCCTGGACAATGCCCCATTGGTAATTTTTCTTAGAGCTAAACTAATTTTAGCTCTCCCAGGGGCCAGACAGAGCCCCTGAGCTACAGTCATCAGTAAGGGGGGACAGTAGGGAGTTACATCCCTCTCGTGCATATGGGAGAAGGGTATTTAGTCTTAGGAACAAGACTGCCTTGCCAAGCAGACACCCATAGAGATATGCCCAAGTGAGGGACAATGGGAAGAAGAGGAATGAAAAAATGCTTCACCCAGCAACTGCTCCTGATGCAAGTAAGAGCAGAGGTAGCAGGACCAAACCCAGCCCTCCCTGTCCTGCCAACTGACCTTTGGCTGTGCCTCTTCTCTGTTCAGAGGAAAAGCCAAGATCCCCAGGTCTCTGCTAACAGCGGGCTACAGGGACAGGGCAGAAGTGCAAAACACACAGTGCCCTTTAGAGAAAAACAGATAGACAGCTTGAGCCCCTGGAGGGAACGATTACAGACACATTCAAAAAACACATTCTACTGCCACAGCAAACAGCCTCTGCCCTTCCTCACAGCATCCTTGCCAGCCTGGTCCCTGAAGAACCACAGCTCTTTCTTTGCTGTGACAGAGGCTCGTAACACCAGCAACTCACATGTCTATAGTTCCACTATCCTCTGCATTTTCAAGGCTCCTGCTTGGGGTCAGACTGGGGACAGGCCCCCTCAATAAAGGACCAGAAATCTCCCTTTATACAAAGCAGCACAAAGCTTTGTATCTAAAAAAAAGAGAAACAATTAAAAAATCAGAATTAAAGAAAGTGACAAATTCCAGCTAAGCCACACAGGTCTCTGATGCCCTGTTCTGACAGCTCCAGCCAGTCGGACTGAACTCCCTGCTCATATCCCAATATTCACACCTCCTGTCACCAGTTGTTTCAGAAAGCTGTCAAGAACAGAGCTCTAGCTCCTGCTGGCTGCTGGTTCTTAAAGATTAGAAGACAAATATAATTGGATTCCAGAGATTATTTGCTTTGCTGAGAAGGGCTGAGAAGTATTTAGATGGTTCCCCAGCTGATTAAATCTTTATTTCACAGTAGTGACCCTGTGTGTGTGCTACGTCAGAGTGCTTGCAGACACATTCTTGGCTCGATTGGCTTACTGGAGTACTTTAGCTTAACGAGACCACTGCCACTGGCCAGCTGTGATGGGGGTTTATCCTGTATCTAGATGGTTTCATCTCATTTCTGCAGCTCAGACCAAAGAGCTGAACTCAGCTTCAGCCCTTTCCCCCAGTTTAATGACTAATGAGCCAGTTGCCTTACCAGCCACCCAGATATCTTGAGCCAAACCTTTTGGCACCGTTTGCGGAAGATCACAAGCAGCTGGAGCCTCCTCTCACCTTTCACACTGCTCACACTGTTTTTATGCTTCGCACACAGCCACAAGACACTGCCTGCTCCAGACACCCTAACTTCAAAAGACTAGGCTGTTCTGCCCCAGACAGCTGTTGCCAGCCTCCTGCTCTGCTCAGCTTAGCCTCCCTGGGTGAACACAAGGCAGAGACATTCCTTGCTCAGAGTCGTGCCACTGAGATATGAAGGCAGAGAGCAAGGGCTGCTTCCAGCTCAAGCTAAAACAGAAGGATGAGTTTATTGGGGATGCTGCTTTGCCCGCTTGAGATGATGGCATCCAGGGCCTCTCTCCTCCTCCCAGGCCCATCCTATGCTCTGTACTGTTTGTGCACTCCAGCCCTCTGCAAACAGCAGAGCAAAATGGAGCCCAGAAGAAGCAGAGAAGGGCCTGGCTCCAGAGGAGGACTGGAGGCAAGCTTAGCTATCAGGATGCAGGTAAAGGTTGCAGTCCATCGTTCTCACTGCTAGCAGAGGGGAGGAAGTAAAAACAAGGCAATGTGTTAAGAACTCAGAGCAGAAAAGCAAAAAAATACAGCCTAACAACATTGCTGAGAAAGCTGGGAGTGCACGCAGGGCTCTGCAATGAACAGGGCTCTCCTTATAAGGAAGCACTCCAGCTCTTCCCAGAGCCAGCAGGTCAGACATGCTGCACAAGTTTTGGTTAGATAGTGGTTTGCCCCATAGTAGAATGAAACATAATTTATATACAGAAAGAAACAAGTCCCTGCAGTCCTTGCGAAGGTCCAGTTTCCAGAGTGCTGCTGTGTTGCTGAGGGTGCCGTGAGCCTGCAGCACTCCCCTCGCAGTGCAGCACATTATTTATTCACAGCTTGCGAGGCTGGGCAATCCCCACCCATGCGTTGGTGCGAGGCGATTCAGAGGGATGATGAATCCTTGGAAAGCAGGAGGCCTCGCATGCGCCTACAGGATTCCTGTAGCAGAGAATTAGAGCAATTGAATGCTTGAGACACAGAATGCCATGCAAGAAAAGGTTGACATTCTCCTCCTGCAAGGACCCTCCCCCGGTGTCTGCCTCCAACACCTTTTATCAAAGCACTAGACGAGGCAGTGAGCAGACAGGAAAAAACACAGCAGTTGGTCTTGGGTTGCACCAACCTCTTGTCCCACTGCCATCCTGACAGGCTGTTAGCACTACCCTGTGCTGCCAGCTTCCCTCTGCTTCCTGCAAGAGCCAGCCTGCCAACTCACAGGTAGAAGGGCTGTACCCACCTGCTGGGTGAAACCCTTCAGGGTCTGGCTTCCAGAATGCCACCTGCCTGCAGCTCAGCACAGAGCAGACTGCTTTGAGCTGGGGCAGGCACTGCAGCTGTCACAGAGCCTTGAGTGTGTGCCGTCACCTCTGCAAGTGTCAGAGCCCCAGGTTCTGAACCAGCACATCAGGTTCCCCATAGAAAGAAGACTGGGGGGGCAGGGAGTGTCTCACCTCTTTCCGGCCCTCCAGATTTTTCAGCTTCGCTTGGGACACGTGAGCTGGAGAGCCACATTTCTGTAACTGGACAAGAAAGGGCAATAGGAGTGGAGAGTTGGTGAACGAAGTGGCATCCACAGCCTTCCCTGGGGGCAGCCTGTACCACCAAAGGCATCTATCACCCAAATACACTCTTAGTTTGTCCAAGCCATGGGACAGCCTTACTGCATACAAGCAACAGGCTCTGTACAACTTGTGGAAGAGGATGAGAGGGAGGAAAGGGGGCATAAGTCAATGCCCCAGGGCAGAACACAGCCAGAGGGACGAAACTGGAACAGAGGCCCAGTGCTGCCACCCCTGCCCTGATGCTGCCCTTGCCATCTGCTCTGCTCTCTTCTCCTCAGAGAAGCTTCCTAGGACCTTATTTTGTCATACAAAAGAAACTTGGAAACCTCTTGAGCACAGAACAGCAAACAGTTCCCTAAGGATTGATGAAATGAGTGCCCGAGTTGCACTCAAACTTGCCTCACACACTTCCCCACCAACAGCTTCAGCAGTGCTGGAAGCAGTTTCTTACCAGTTGGACATTCTCTTTGCTGACCCGCACAGGCTCTGGTGTGGTATCCCTGCTCTTCCTTTCCAGGATAACTGGGGTTCCCAAAACTTTCCGCTGTTGTAAGAAGAGAGGGCTGTTGGCTAGTGCTTTGAGTGCAAAGTGAAAAAGAAAGGGAAGGAGCGGGATGTATTGCTGGTAAGCAGTTGGATGCTAGGAAAGAAAAAAGGAAGCCAAGCTGGGACAAAGACTGCAAAGCAGAACCACCTGAGATATCACACCACTAGGCTGAGCTTGCCTGACTGTAAAGGGTTTGGGAGCTGACCTGAGGCCCGGCCAGGAGCCCAGCCTGTCAGAAGCAGGTACATGCTGCTGTGGAGCACCATGTGCTAAAACCTGTGCTAACATGCTAGACTACATGACCAGCTTCCTGTCAGTCCTCATCTCATCTCAGGAAGCAATCAATTCTCCAGAAAGATGCACAGATCCTACAGCCATGTGTTTCAAGATAATTACACTTTATACTAACAAGACTTATGGTCACTGTGCTGCCTTTTCTGCCGGAGTAGATCTATGTTGTTTGGCAGACAATACTTTGAACAGTCCCTGCCTTTGAGGGTCTTGTTCAAGGCAGGGCAAGGCAGAAGCAGAAAGCAACAGCAGAGAGCATGGGTAAGAGGCTGCTTTTACCTTAATGAGGCCACTGAAGGAGCGCGAGCGGGCGCGTCGTGGTGCTGGGGATGTGGGTACATCAGAGCCAGGAGTGAGAGCTGTAGGATGCTTATTAAACTAGGAGGAAACATGAGGGCAGTATGTTAGCACAGTTACACCAGTCTCTTACTGTTGTGTGCTGCTCTACCTGCTGTCCCAGAACTCAGTTTGTCTCTTTCACATCCCAGAATTGAGGAGCAGCTCAGAGCTGCAGGGATAAGAAAACAGAGGAACGCCATATTTCCCACCCAGCATTACAGGGAGTTTGGGTGCAAAGCTGCTTTGTGCTGGCTACCAGATTAACCAAAAGCAGGATGTGTTGGAGTAGAAAGGGGGTTGAGCAGTGGCTGGAGGCTGGCAGCCACGACTGGTGCTGACCATATCGACCAGTCTGTCTAGAGCAGCAAGTTGTCTAGGACCAAGAGGAGACCAGCTTGTCCACTCCCTGGAGGCAAGAGGGAACAAGACTTTTCCTTTTCTGAGGGAGGAAGCTCAACAAGGCCATGATCAGGACTGGAAAACTGCTGGCTGGAAAGTCCTTAGCTTGAAAAACAGAAAGCTCAAAGCACAGCCCGATGCAGCAAGCTCCAGTATCAGTCACATTCATTCAGACACATCCTCCTTCCTGGTCTTCTTACAGCTCTGCCCCTTACACAGCCCAAAGTCCACAGCCCACTCTCCCCAGCCCTCCCAGGATTAGGAGCAGCTCTCAAGAAGGTGCTGCCTGTGCCCAGGATTGTGCTGACAAGCACACCCAAAGGATGTCTTTTCTCCCCACATTACCTGCCGGATAAGCTTCTTCTTCTTTGCAGAGTCAGGCATATTGTGAACATGGCGGAAGAGCTCCTTCAGTGCCTCCTCTGTGCGCTGCTGGGTCTCCTCCTGATGGCAAGAGTCCAGCCGGCTTCGCTTTTGAGACTTGAGGGGCTGCAGCTCTTTGGAGCCAGAAGACGTCAGCAAATCCAGGTCATCCTGGGAAAGCGGAGAGAGCAGTCGCTTGCCATGCTTTAATCCCAATGAGCCACCCATCTAAGCCAGGTTAGGAAGAGTCTCGTGAGCTGCCTCAACACTAGTGAATGCACAGGGCTGTGTTTTCCCTACCCTTCTGCAGCAGCACTGCACCAGCAGGCCCCGTGCCAGGAAAAGGTGACAGCAATACAAAGGTGACCCTATTGCTTCTTCCTTCCCCTCCCAGATGCCAGCTGCAGAAGCTCTTCCAGGTTTGAGAAGGGTCAGTGCAGCTCCTTGCAACGCATCTTCCCTCTTCTGCAGCTATATGAGGAAGGGAAGCTAGCAAGATACAATTGTCCCAGTGGCAGCAAGTAGCCTTTATCCCAGCACTTCTTCCAAGCAACCTGGCCATGGCAGCAGGCACGTCTGTCTGTTTGGAAGGCACAAACCCATCAAAGGAGCAGGTGCTGCATGTACTGGACACACAGAGCACGTTTGCTCTAAACAGGGGCCAGTGGCTTTCTTTCCCTGTGCTTTTGATTAACCGATGCTTAAACTCTGTCCAATTTCCCTAATGCAGCCACCTGCACTACCACACCATATGCTTCCCTCGCTCCTGCCTTCTGACAGATCCTCTCTCCTGACTTGATTTGTTTGCAGTTTCTATCACTCACAAGAATCCCTTCATAGCATCACAGCCTCTGCCCTTTAATGGAGGACACTGCATTTGCTGGCCTTACCTTTGATGTGTGGGCTCTGGATCCCAGATAGTGCAGCCTAGCACACTCACGGATGTACACTGGAGCCTGTGACGATGAGCAGAGAACAGGTCAAATGTATGTTTAGCATGTTTGATCTTGGTGCAAGAGTGGCCCCAGCAAGAGCTGCTTTTCAACCATACCACACAAGCCACTTGTATCAAGACAGCCACTTAGCGAAGACAAAGCCATGGAATTTCTCGTCCTTAGCGCAGTCCCTGTTCACAGTTTCCTTTACATGCAGGCAAACAGCACAAGCAGAACTCACAGTAGGAAAAAGCTCCTGTAAAACCCTGCTCTAAGTAATTTCCCCAGCTCTCAGCTGGCCAAGCAGGGACAAAGAAGGCAGAAAGGGAACTTTCTATGGGAGGACTTTTTGCAGAGAGCAGATACCTACAGTGACCAGGAAGGTCCTGAGAAGTCAAGAGACTGTCTGTTGTAGAAACACTTCCTGGGAGGAACCTGAAGAAAGCCCCACACTGCTGACTGCTCTACACCACCCTGCTCAGAGCTAGTCAGTGCCTGTAACAACAGTGGGCTGACTACCATTTGCAGAGAAGTTCACAACAAAACAATGCAGTGTATTAGGTATTCAGCTCGTGACAGCACTCAGCCAGGACAAGTCCCTTTCCTTATCCTGCGAGAATCCTAGTGCAGCCCGGTGGGCACCTGCCCCCAGGAGCCACGTTTCCAGCTGGGCAGCAGGTGCTGGTGTCCAGCAGAGGGGAGTGTTACACTGCACCGTGCTACTGACCTGCCCAGGCAAAGCCATTTCTGGGGCTGCTTGCCCAGCAAAGACCTCCCTAGTCACTGAAGGAACAGTTTCTTGTAGAAATCCTCCTTCTGCTGCTGCAGAAGAGAGCCCCCAGAACAGACACCTGACCCCTGGAATCTTTCTGGACAAGGGGCATTCAGTCTTCTGCTGACAGGGCAGGGAGAGCAAGAACCCAAAGCACACTTACCTTGAAGAGTTTCTGAGAATGTTTGATCATGAAGGTCACTCCATTGTTCAGCTTTGTGATATTTTCCTGAAGGTCATTTGCTGTCACCTGGCAAGAGGACACAGCCAAAAGCGCATCCATTAGAAGGGGTGGAGGAAGGGTCTCTGCTGCCCTTGCTGTTTCTGGGACATAGACACACAGTGCCTCAGCAGGAGACCTGATCTGAGGTGACAGGCAGGCAGGGTTCACAGCACACCAACAAGCAGAGCTCACAGAGCCAAAGCTGCTCTGAGAAGAGAACCTGACAACTCTGGGGCAAAACAGTTCACCAGCAGTACAGAAGCTGGAGCTGACTTTCTTAAAAGAAGCATGACTGTGCTGTGCTTTCAATTTTACTGAAAAAGATGACGCCTAGATTGCAAATGGCAGACCTGCTATGGCAGGTCTGGACTGAACACTAGGACTGAATCCTGCCAGGAAGCTTCACTTGTCCATTGCAGTCTCCAACCCTCACATCCCTGTGTCAATACTTAACCTTCCCATCTTCATTCTTCCCCTGCCAAGGAGACCTGCCAAGCCTCTGTTGTCTATATTGCAATATTCCACCCACAGATACCAAGGCATTGCTCACATTTCTGGGCCATAGGATGTGGGGTGCAAACATGAGGGCAAGATTGTGGGCAGACATCTTGTTCTTGTCCTGCTTCTTGGCGGTCTGGTAGAGCAAGTCCAGGAGCAGTTTGAGCAGACTGCGGTTGGGAGCGGGAAGGATCAAAAACAGCAGCTGGAGGGCTTCAATTTGGCGCTCTTTGTCTGGAGTGCTGGTCTTATTCCCCTTCTCATCAAACAGTGTCAAGTCTGCCAAATCACAAGGCAGAACATGAAGGACATACCTTTCCTAACAGCAGTCTGTGGCAACCAGTTATCCTTCCCTCTTCATATTCAGATCTCCTACAATCCCCTACACAGTTCTTGGCCCTCCATCTCTCTCCCCCCCAGCTCCCAAGTTCCCCACTTAATGTGTTAATCTGTGTTACTCCTCCCACAGAACAACAGAGCTGCTAAGACCTGTGATGGCTTGAAGGCAATATGGAGGAAGTTCACATAAGGTAGTTCAATAACAGTTATTAAGTACATAGAAACCACAACTTGCTCAGGAGAATCCCAGACATAAACCAGATGGAGACCAAGGTTACCAATGTGGGCTTTACTCCTCAGTTATCTGAGAGAAGATTGGCTAGACAAACTTGGTCTGATTCCTTAGGATTTTCAGCTCCAGTCTTCCCACCACCACACTGAGATGAAGGAAGATTCCTTCTTTCCCTGCCTTTAAGGAGTACCCTTCTGCAGGCTAGTGTGCTTTCTAGGGGGCTAGTTCCAGTTCTTCTGCTCACTCACCTGCAATTTTGAGGTGGGCATGGAAGTGCTTGTGTGTCAGCAGTGGCTCTGGTAATTCACCCAGGAACATCTTAAGCAGGGTGGCCACATCATTGGAATGAAACTCCCCAGAGTCCAGGTCAATATCTGTACCACTGTTCAGAGCGTCCTTTAGTATCTGTTGCCTGATGCTGTTGCCTGGCACTCGAAACAAGCCTTCTGCTCTTAGATCTGCTTGGCAGAGGGGAGAAAAAAGGGCACTGAGTAATCAGAGGCTGATTCCCATCTTCTTACTAAAGCAGTTCCCTCCTCTTTCCAGAGCTTGACAGCAAACCTCAGTGAACTGCATTCAGAGATACGAAGATATGACTTCAGGCTAGCTCACATCCATAGAAAAAGTCCTTGTACAGAGGGAAATAAACTAACATATCTGCTAGGCAATTCTGGGGAACAGTCACCCAGTGTAGTGCTGAGCTCCTGACACTGGAGAGATCACAGCTTTTCACTTTGCATCAGAGACCTGAGGTGGGCCAGTCAGATACCCATTGGGACGGGAAGACAGCAAGACAGAGCCACTTACTTTTGTGCAGATACTCAATTAGTTGGGAAACCTGTGCAATGCCTTCTTCTGTCAGCGGTGAGCCAAACACCACCCCTTTCTCTGCAGAATAGAAGACAACATGTTCAGGCAGCTCAGAGCCCAACAACCACAGAAATTAATGCTTCCCAAAGAACAGGATTTCAGCATGCAAAGACCAGTGCCCTGAAATGCTAAGGGTGAAGGTCACAAGGACCCACACACAAGTGAGATATCACAAGCACTCCAAAATAAGACACTTCATCTCACCATGCTGTACTTACATAGGCTTCATCATCCTGCTTCTTACCTCAGTTTAATTACAGTTTTTATCAGCTAAAGCAAACATTCTCTAGCCCTTGAAAAGAAAACAACACCAAAACAGATGCTTCAGTTTTAAATGGCATAGAATCTGCATGCCTGGACTTTATGGAAACAGCAAAGTGGGAAGGGCAGATGTGAGAGCCTGGACTGCCCAGGTGCCTTCCACATTGGCACTCTCCATGCCTGAGAAGGAAAGTCCAGATTCATCCTCACTATGGCTTGACATGAAGTAGAGCAGAAAGAAGACGTGCAGCTACTAGTTTATGGGAGAGGAGAACAAGCCCTACTGGGGAGATCAGACATGATCTGCCTGTCTCACACTGGCCTCCTTTTCAGGGATGGGTCATCCCTAAAATTCCCTCATCCCAGTGAATCTCTCTTCCATGTCAGCTGCTCTAGCCTGAGTAAAGTATGAAGACTGAACAAGGAAGAACTCAAACAAACAAAAAAAAGCAACAAACCGAAAAGGAGAGTAGGGAAGCAATGAGCTAGGCCCTTCTCCATAGGGAGCACTGACAGGTCCTCTCACTCTTGGAGTCTGCTCCCATGTCATGGGGTTGTTACAGATTGGACATCAGCTGCCAGCTCCAGAACTCCGCTAAATAACACAGGCTACAGCCCCAAAAGGTGGAAGCAACTGAGCTGAAAGGAAGATCCCTGCATGGAAGAAGCCCATTTAACTGAAGGGCATTTGTTGAACCAGTGCAGAGAACTGTTCTTATCCACAGAGGGACTCCACAGAGGTAAGACAGTGATTATCCAGCAGGATAGTGTTGTCTAATAAATGCAGCCTTGACAGCAAACGGATTTCTCTGTCAAACACACACAGCCAGCATGCTCTGTCCCTCAGAAAGCTGAGACAACTCCCAGGAGCTTCACTGATGGCAACCAGAACTCTGAGCACCACACGTTTTCCCTCAGATGCATGTAGGTTTGGACTGCAGCTATAGACAAGACCCTGGATAGACCATAGCACAACATGCTGACTGGGACTGAGAACTGGAACCACGTGCAAAACTGATTTGTCCTACCCTTGTGCTGAGGCTTCAAAGAGCCAACAGATTTAAGAAAAGAATATTTCTCCCTTCTCCATGACCTGACTAACAGGTGCATTGGTTACTTCTGAGGGCAGGCTGGACGTTTGCACCATTTGCACTGAAGATTTCCCTCCTTATTGCTGATAGCCCCGAAATCCAAGCAGTGCATTGGCTGGTCTGATAAAAGTTATCTCCACTGCAAGCTTTGTCTTGCCTCTTCTTTTCCCCTCGCCACAGCACATTTTGATTTTACTAGCTTTTGGTCTGTTGTACTACAGATCTTACTGCTCTGTGGTGTTGATGCTCACAGCATGTGGGAGAGACCTGGTTAACCCTATGCTCTTCTCTAGCAGCCTTCCTCTGCAACTAAATTTATTCCACCTGAAGAATGTTCTGCTTTCTTCCAGGACTTCTGAAATACATGGTAAGCCACCACGAACTCCAGCCTCCTGTTAAATCAAGAACTTTCTGACTTCAGTCTGATAAAGCACATGCTTCAGTCTTGCAGGAGAAAGGAGGCAAATGTGAGCTCTTGATCTGCGTGAAAGATCTGAAAGGTTTGAGTGCAAAGGGAGAGAATGGTTGGCAAAAGATTCTTGTCCTTGAAGAAAACTAAACTCATTAGACATTCAACAGATAGGATCAACAGTGGCCAGGAATAGAAGAGGAAAATACATCTTCTTGAGACATGCAGGGCCTGACAAATTTGATTTAGTTTTGAAGTCAGAAGCTGGTATCTGAATGCGAATTTGATTCTCAAAGAAACTTGAAAGACATGTCTGGAGAACGGATGCTGCGTTACAAAGGCTTAGATGTTATTGTATGACTGCTTCTGAAACTAAGCAGCAGCACGAAACTGAGTTTCCTGATGCTCAAAGAAGTTGTATTTGCAGTTTGATCAGCTCTGAGCTCTGTGGTCCTTGGCCTCTGGCTTTGAAGAAATAAAACCTGTTTGTTCTAGCTGGTCTATAACATGAAGAAAAACAAATGATGGCTCCAAGATGAAACACACAGTACACAAAACTGATTTTCTCTGTAGGCACAAACTTCTTTTTCTCAGAGTTTGGCCAAGGAGTTCACAGACAGTGCCTGTCAATGCCGGGAGACACTGCCATTGCAGCCTGGGAGTGCAGCCAGCAGACTTGGAAACATCTGCTAGCTGTAGCTGTAGTGAGACATACAGGCACGGAGACATCTGAATGAGGGAAGGCAGAGCTCTTGGGGAAGAGAGCTAGTGGAAGATGTCAGGTCTGGTAAGAGCAGTGTTCCAGCAGAGTACAGATAATTTAAAAAAAATTAGCTAGATAGAGAAGGCTCACCAGCCCCTACTGGAAGGTTTTGACAAGAACATGGAGGTTTCCAAACACACTAAGAAAACACTTCCAGCTTCGTTATTCACTTGCTTCTCTTTGTTAAGCGGCAAGTGTTTGAATTTAAGGTGTCCTGCTACTCTCTGGGAACTGAGGCAGGAGCAATAACAGGTATGAGCACAGTCTAACTGCAGGTTAGGGGCAGCACAAAGACCTGTTATTATGGAGCAGCAAGATAAGTCATGTCAATACTAAGTAACTCTCACCTAAGGATGCTAAAATAATTGATTTGCAGTATTTTATTTTCCCAGGGTGTGTGTATCTACCAGGATTCCTACTGGGTGAACCAGAAGTGGAGGGTTGAAGCTGGCACCTGAAAATTCTGCCTGGGTAGTGAGGCTGCAGAGCTTGTCCTTATGAAATACAACAGAGGAATAAGTTTAGTAAAATCAGAAGCACTCAGAGATGCTATATGAAGGTTAAAGACAGAAAAAAGGCACTCAGACATAGCAATAACTCCCTTCTCAGACATACTTGCAGTAGAAGAACTGCTCAAAGGAAGTGGAAGACTAATCAGAAGTGTTCAATCTCAGGCTGCCAACATCTGAAGGCAGCTCCTTACAGCTTCTCTGCCAGCAGCCAGCCAGTCTAAGCTAGGAGGAATGTGAGGTGCCCAGATGGAGTCAGCTTCTGGGTAGATGAGTGAGGAAGTTTAACTGAACTTATGAGGAGAACCAGGTTCCCCTTGAGTGAGGCCAGAGGTGGGAGAATGCACACCCACTCCCCCTGCTCCCCAAAACCATCTTTTTAGTTACAACAAAACAGAGTGGTAAATGCCAGCCTTGAAGAGGAGAGGATCTCAACATAACAGTGCTCAAAAGCAGATCTCAAACGCCTAAAAAGGGCCTAGGGCTAATGTTTCATAATCAAGACAGCTGAACTTGAAAGAGAAGATAAGAATAGTTAGTTTACCATAAGAAAACTCCAGTTGAATCCTTGTCTAAAAGAAAAAGGATTGAATCTGAGCTTAATCAGAGTCAGTCTGCAGAGCTTTGTCACTGACTCACTGGATTGGGTGTGGATCTGAGCAGCACTAGCATTTGGATGGGAGCTCCTTACAGATTTCTGAGCTGTACAGTGGGCAGCTGACCCACTGAAGCCAACCTGACATACACCACAGCAATAATCCCCAGATAAAGATACTCTCAAAGTACAGGGCATTTCTAGGATCAACCCTGTGGCCTGTTTTGCTCCTTACTAGAGGTGTCATGCTCAGAGATTACAAAGTATTAAGCATTCCACACAAGCTCAAAGCAACAGGCTGAAAGTTTTGTAAACTACACGTAATAGATGATGACAGCATCACCCTAAAGGTGGGCACCAGACATCTTGCCATACTCACCCTTGCGCTTCAGAGACATCAGAGAACGAAAAAATCCAGAGGCTGTGCTGTTCGCCCCAGGCAGCTTTGGGTCCTCCTCTCCCATTAGCTGGGCCAGCTCTGCCCCAGGCAAGTCAATGAGCCTGGTAATGTTGCTGACAACCAGCTCTGTGAACACCTCTGGTTTTTCATGGCGCAGCTTTTCCACAAAGAAGTCAGGATTGAATATGATCGGCTGGCTGCGGAAGGAGGAGTCATTGCAGATGACAAAATTGCAGATGGCATCACTGGGGAAAAAGGGAAAGAGGAAAAAATACAATAACTTTTCATCACTTTGTTTTTTTACAGCCAGCTGGTCTGCCCTGAAGGAGACATCTGCTGACACAGGAGCTACCAGTCTACACCAACAGCATTGTCTGACTTTGGTGAGTCTTCAGCACAGCACAGTTACATCTCCCTATGGAGCAAAAACATTTCTGGACTGTTTGTACAGCACAGTCCAAGACTAGTACCTCCATACCATGATGATGACATATGCAACATCCAACTAAAACTTCCACTACATCTACATGTCTAGTAGTTTCACTGTATCTACATGCTACTAGCTCAGGCAAATATGACACCCAATATTTTACATTAACGTACCACTCTAAAGTCATGAAGAAGTTTGGTTCTATCTCCCTTCCTCCCCAGAAATTCATTGCCAGTGGCCCAAAAGTGTGAAACACAATCTAAATTTTTTCATGGCCAGCTTACACTCAACAGTTCCTACTGCTGTTACCTCATTGCTAACTTCCTATCAACAAATAGATAGTTCCCACATCCTGGGACTCTGTTTTTGAGATCATAAACATGCAATAATACTGAACTCTCAGTTTTGCTGCAGATGTGGTCAAATGCTCCCATGTGACACGTTGCCAACTCTTTGGTTACTGCCCTCTGCTAGCTATGCACCCTTAGTCTGGAGTGAATGAAAATTCATTGCCACGAGCCATGTAAGATCAGTCCTTGAGGAAGCCCTGGTAACCTTTCTCCTAGAACATCTCTTTTCAGCTCATCCAGTTCTTGCTTCTTCTTCATGCTGTCCTTTATCCAACCTCCCTATTCTCTGGTGACACTTACTCTCTCCATTTCATAGCTTCTCATGGGGCATGGGAAAAGAGATGCACCTGAAACACTGCTCTGCTAAGGGTTATTTATAACAGGTAACATAGCCCTACCAGAGGATAGATACATTTACCGAGTCGAAAATCAAATTAAGGACTTATCAAAGAGATATCTCATGTTAATCAGAGCTCTTAATGCTCACATTTAACTCTTATCCCAATTTCCATCTACTTCCAGGTCCCCCATTACCATCTTCCCACCACTGTTTCAAACACCTTCCCACTTCTGATGTCAGGCCCACAAGGTAGAGTTGCCTAGATTGCTTCTCCCGCCACTCCTTTTCTTAAAGGTGAGGGTTAGTGTCATTCTCCAGTCACGAGCTACTGCCCTGAAGTCATACTTGGCTATAAAGTGCTAGCCTGGCCCTGGGAATGGGTGTGCCAGTTCTTCGAGGCTCTGGGTGTAGGTTGCCTGCCCACCCGTTTACACACTACGTGCCTTCACCATGTGACATTCCTAATCCTTTAATCACCCTTGGCCTCTTATGTAACACTTTCCTTTCCACTGTTTCTACATCCACCTTCATCTGTGAGCTCTCATTGGACACCATTTTCCAACAGCAGCTGCCACAAGTGCAAAGGTAATTAGATCCTGTGCTCATGCACTGGGGATCACATCAGTCCCTTAGGTGTGATGTGGGCCACAGAATATGTGCTCTGCTGAACACCCTCAAGCCCACCAAAGGCTTCCTCTCCAAACCAAACTTTTCCAAAGAAGACTGGGACACTTAACCTTACTCTCCTCTCCGCTGAAGGGTGGAGCCCATGTCAGCGTGTTTGGGCCATGCTGGGTATATCCATGCTCACTGTCCAACACGCCTGCCACTGAAAGCATTTGCAACCCACTGAACATTACATCCACTGGCTCAAGCAACAGAACACTTCAGCCTCTAGTTCAGAGATCTCAGCAACCTCCTGTTCTGATGTAAATTGACAGTAACTCACGATGGGGAGGACATAAAACTCGTACTGCCAAGTCACCTGAACTCCAGCCCACCTCTGTGAACCCAAAAGTTATGTGAGCTACTGCTGTACATCTTCAACTTGAAAGAATACCTCCAGGAATTTCAGGATGCGTGATCAGAATAAGAGAATAAAAGCTATGACTCAGGCTCCACAAGAAGAAAGATATTAGCTGAAACAAGAAGAAACCAGGCTCTCAAGCAGTACTTGCTTGAGAATTGTGAGAATCCATACAAAACCCCCTCCCCTTGCTACTGCTCTCCATGGATGTCAAAGACGCCTTCAAGAGGATGGAAAGGAAGAAGGTCTGCAAGGCAGACTGCAAGGCAATCTGCCAGGTCCTCTAAAATTTTAGAAAGCTCTCAAAGGCTCCTAGCTGCATGGCTCAGAGTGGCCTAGCAAGCACGCTGCTGACTCCAAATCAGGGCCATATTTTTCTGAGCACCTCCCAGCCTGTTTTTCAGCAGTTTGTTCTCTGCAATAAACCTAGACCAGAATGCAACAACTTCGTATCAGCTGACAAAAAGTAATTGCCAATTGATCTGATCATATTCGCATTTCATTGCACATGGTTACAGTGCACAAACAAGTGCCAGCTCTGCCCATAATGTGGAGCAAGCCCTTTGCCTGAAACCCATGACAACTCATTCTGTGGCAATACAGATCCTGAGAAGGGTTAATAGTAAGTGTATAGGCCCAGTGACCCTGCCTGCAATGATCCGTGCACTGTTATTCACTCACTAGCAGTTTTGTTTCCCCACAGAGAAGATATGCAAATACTTTGCAGCAGTTACATCAAGCATCACAGATTATCTGTTCCATCTGACAATTGGATATCTAGATTCAGAGAAAGAAAATTAAACAATTTTGTCAACTAGAACTGACTGACATGACTTCTCTGCACAGCCCGTGTTACAAGTTGCACAAAGTTTAACAACATTTAATGCAAAAATAAATAGAAAAAAGTAAATTTCTTACATGAGTGCTGAGAGCTTTTGAAGAGGCATTAGGAAGCAGAGAGAGGGAAAGAACTTGCTCCTTGTTTCCAGCAACAAAAGAAACCTGCCTGTCCCAGCACAGCCTATGCAAATTCCACGCATGCTACGAGACACAAGGGCGCATTATTGGGTCTGAAAGGCCCCCTTGGCACACACTGGGCATCAGCCTTCACACAGAGACAAAACAGAAAAGAAAAGCTGGACAAATTGATTCATGTCTCTTGCCAAAGGCTGCGTAGCTGGAGTTTAACGGCAAATAATTCCTACATAGAAACCAGGGTTTTGAATTAGGACCAGCGTGTATTAAGTGCTCTCCACCTGTATCCAAGAAGAATCCACAAAACAGCTCCAAATCTACCCTGTGTTTACCCTGAGTAAAGCCATGCAAACACATTCCCAACAGCATCCAAGCACAACCGATGTTACGGCACTGGCAGGACAATAGCAGAAACCTTGCTAGAAACACTCGCTGCTCCTGCCTTTCACACTTTCAGATCCTTTCAAAGACAAAGCACATAAATCGGCCCCTCCAGAGCTGGAAACAGCACCTGGCTATTGCTCTTTGCTACCATTACTGTGCCACCATGGGCTGTTCATCCACTTCAGGATGCCCCATTTCACGTTTCTCTGGATTCCTGTCCAGTTTTCCTGCCTGCTGCAGCTGGGACCAGCCTTGTATACTCTTATTGTGGTATGGCACTTCAATGAGCTGCTTAATTTTGAAAGGTCACTTTATTAGCAGCACTTCCTCGCACAGAAAATTTGCCTTTGTATTATTATTGCTAATCAAAATGGAAATGTGAAGCAAGCCCCTATTTCTGAGCAAAGATAAAGCCCCCACTGGCTTTACACATAATAACCCTGCCAATCCTCACTGCTGCACACACCATAACCTTCATAAAGAGCCATGTGCCCCATCTGCTGTTTTCATGTCAAAAAAGGGAGATGGATGTACTCTACCTACACTCACGGTTTATATAACAGCAGAAGAGTGGAGACAAACATGTATTCAGGGGGTTTCTTGCCTTTTTTTTTTGGTTTTGCTTGCAATTACAGAGTTACATTTTCTATATGCTGTGATCTCAGATTGCTTTATGACACGTCAAAAGACAGTAAAATAAAGGAATAAATAGCTTCTTCTCCAATCCCATGAATAAAATCAAATCTCAATGAATAATAAAACCTTGTAGTAATAGGGTCGTGATTAAGACAGCAGATTAAAAAAAATGGGTCTTATATTGTGCTGAGATTCTTGCTATTCTAGTATCTTTCAGAGCCAAAGCCTGTGATCCCAGCCAAGTCACAAAGAAAGCTGTCTGTCACACACAACGTTTTTGCTTCAGGCATGACAGCCCCATCATTTCATGGGGAGTGGATGGTGCAGGAGGTCAAAATCATGATGGATCAATTAATCCCTAAGGTAACTAGATCCAGGCGAGGGAAATGCCTTGGAAACCAGGACAAAAATGAGACTTTAACTGCCAAAACCCGGTGATGAAACCTGTGGTGCAAGAGCTCTGCAAGCAGGCAGATTACCTCATGTGACGGCAAGCTTGCATTTGGATAGGTGAGACTGGGCTGTTTAGTGGCAGATCACAGATTTGACATTGTTCTAAGTCCACCCATGTGAAGGAAGAAAGAGGTTCAAGCAGCATGAAAGAGAGCATAAGGAGAACACAAGTAAGTCAAGAAAAAAGAAAAGGAAGTGATACCTTTGGGGCAAGGCATTAGTTGTGTTTTTCTAACTGGGAAAAGTAGATAAACTGGAAGCTGCAGATTTCAGAGGAACCTGATGTATCTTAAGTCAGGGGGCAAAACCCATCTCTGGTGCCATTTTGCACACTTGGTATGTCATCACTAGGGCACCTACACTTCAGACACAGCACAGCAGACAAGTTTTACCATACAGGAGTAAAAAGATTAAGGAGCTTTTGAAAATTAGGCAGATAATAAAAAAAATCTCCCTCTATAATAACAAAATCTTTAGATTATAAGAAAAAGCCAGACTGCTACCAAATACTGAGAGCAAGGCGATAAGCAGGCAGTGCTTACACAAAACATGAACAATTCTTTGCCTGGCTAAGCACAAAGGGAGACAGGACAGATGCACACAGGCTCAGATTTCCCCAGGGAGGGAGAAGTAGCATCATTTCCTATGTTGTGCCAGAGTAAGGAATCAATTAATGAGAATGTCTAAAGACAGTATTTCCAGAGCCAGATAGGAGCCATTCCAGATTTTGCAAAGAGATGAAAGAAGCATAGTGGAATTATATGGAATCATTTTAAGTACAAAAGGACTAGAAGACAAATTACTTCCCAGATTAAAAAATAAATAAATAAAGTAGTCTAATGGGAATGGACTGCAGAGACATTAGAAGTGACTTCACAGTTAAAGTTGCTTTGAGGACTGTACTTCAGACTGACATTCTTGTAAGATGGTGTAACAAAGATCACATTCAAGCCTCAGACTTGGCACCCTAACTCTTCATAGGATTACTGATTTGCCTCTGAAAAATGTCAAGAAAAACACGCAGCAATTTTTGCCTAGGGTTATGCTCATAAGGTCTTCAGGGGCAGAGTCCTTTTGTGATGAGTACACAGCGAACAGCACAATGGGTGCTGATCCTTGCCTACTGTCTTCTAGCCTTGAGACAAAAAAGTCATATGAGATAACGCTGCCTTTTTAATTTTTGCTTTGCTGTCTTCACATTTAAATAGCTTACGCAGAGTGATTCAGCCTTTTGGCTATGGGAACCAGACATTTATATACAATTTAAACAGCAAGGATCTGGGGAAGAAAGCTGCTATTAAATGATGGCAGCCTGTGCTGGACAACCTGGAATTCACACAATTCCTGGCTATCTTTTGGACATCCGGTAAATTGGTTATCCAAGTCACTGCTATCATCTATGAATTCAAATTCTGTCTCCGTAAAGGATTCAGACCACAGCCATATCAGCTACACATCTGTGATGTGAACCTGAAGGAGATGGGCCTATCTGGGAAGATAAAAGGGTTGGAAGGGGTGGGGGGGACTGTGCTTTGGAAAAACCTGAAAATGCAACGTATTAAGAGCATCAAATAAAACTGCAGTAGCAAGACAGCTTGATATATGTGAAACATCAAGAAATTTACATTTCGGCATGAAATTTCTCAAGTTTGACCTAAGTGAATTCTTTGTGATATTTTTAATAATAGCCACTGGAATATTTTAGAATTGATCAAACAGTACTTCGATCAGCAGTACTTCAGTCACAACATCAGATGTGTTCTAGTGCTAGGTGGAAAAGAATGGAGAGGAATTAGAGAGGAACTGCATGTTCACTGTGGTGCTCTTCACCAAGTTTCCTTCCCAGTGCCACCATCACAGCTCTGGATGCTCCCATGCTCTGCGACGGCTCAGCCTCCTATCCAAGACCTTGTAAAAGATGCAGAAATGCAGCTACCACCAGAAATCCAGTCATTTTACATTAAAGATATGGAAGCTCATATGTCTGCCTTAACATCAGAATAACACAGTTGAACAGTGTTAAACAGGAATGCTGCTCTGATTCTCATGACTGTCAATGCAGTCTAAAGTTTGCATCTCTATTTTAATATAAACCCCTACTGGGAGCAGCTATAGAAGAAGAGCCTTAGATCCAATCCTGATTTCACTGAAACCATCACCAAAACTGAATTTTTTTAGATGGCAGCAGCTGCCTCTTCTCGTTACTGATCTACTCACTTTTATCACTGTGGCATTGGGAACCTCAGTCACAGCTGGGGACTCCACTGTGCTCAGTGCTGTACAAACAGAACAAAGGCAATACCCTGTCTTTAGAGGGCTGATAGCTAAATCTGAAATGAATGCTGGAGGGACAGAAAAGAGGAATCCCAAGAGAAGAGGCAGCACTATCAGTCACCATGACTGATATAACTGAACTCTGCCAGCTTTTCAGTAGACACTATTAAAAAGGAGGGCGAGGGAGGACAGGAAAAATAATCAGGTCACACTGCAGACATTTAGAAGAAATCCAGCTTCTGCACAAGGGGCGACGTGGGACTGAGCACAAAGGAGCTGGTTTGAAAGCTATCAGGCAGGGATGGCTGGGACACAGGCTAAGGAGGCAAGAGCTGAGCTCCAGGCACTGGCTGGAAGCCTTTGGTGAGGCAGAGAAAACAAGCCAGCAGTGCCAGGTAGCTGGAGGAGCCTGGCAGCACCACAGGGCACTGTGTGCCCACATCCAGACCCTTGCCAGAGGGCGCAAGGGCTGCAGCCTGAGGAAGCCCAGCAGCCATTTCCCACCACCCAGAACATGCCAGCGAGGCATGCTGCCTTCTTTGGGAGGTCACCAGGGCCTGAGGTGACTCTACAGAAACTGTATTGATGTATTTTGCCCGTCCCAGTTATATAGTTATAACCATGACAAAACAATGCATATTTTTTGCTTTATTTTATCAATTTCAGCCATTTACTTTGTGAATAACATACCATAGATCTGATGTACCCTGTGGGGCCATGTGGTATCTGCCCTCAATGTTGTGTCCCATGTCTAGGACAGGAATTTTGGGCCTTTCCTTCCTGTGTGCTGCAGAATTACCCACCATAAACTTTGACTAGGAGTCTAACAAACTGTAAAGACACATCTTCTTCCTGTCAACCCTAACACCTTTTTTGTGTAATCTAAAATTTTTTACTAAATATCTGTCCAAGGACTCTTGCTAACTTACTGCTCTTCAACTACATCCATATCCCAGGTAGGAAGTTTCTTCCCACTTCTGCCAGTTTGGTCCTTAGCTGGGTGGACTTAGCAAAGCCCACACGTATCTGCCGTATCCCTAGAGTGTGCTGGTGGTACTTTCCAGTTGCCAACAATGATAACATTCCCTTGCTCTCCTCATTTAAAATGTCATTGTCGTCTTTACTTTCCCATTTTGAGCATACTGGAAGTCAATAAGAGGCATGACCCAGTCCTACCTTTATCTCCTTGGCCTCTAGCACTCAGAAATCACTGCATGCACCTCTAACACTTAAAGATAATAGCCCTAGGGCATCCTTCAGAGGCAGGATAAGATGCAGTTCAGAGACAAGCAAAGATACACCATGTAGGTGCTTCTCACTCCAGTAGCTCCAAGCTAGTGTCCAGGTCAGAGCAGAATTACCCTCTATAATAAGCAGTCCACAACAATCACGTTTACTTCTGACATGAAAAATCAATCACACAAAAACAACACGGCAAAGTTAACAAGCTATTTTAACAACTAATCTGGGAACTCAGACAAAACCAACAAGGCAGGACGAGTATTTTCCTCCAGCTCTCCCACAGTTCGATACGCAAAACTGGTAGCCCTAACTGGCGCCCCAGGACACATTTAGGAATCCCGTTCCATCAACAGTACTTGAGCAAAGCATCACAATGTGAGTACAGTGTGCTGCAGCACTCACAGTTGTTTGCCTGCAGTTGTTTTCTCTGGACTAAAAGGATACTAAGACCTGGGTCAGGACCCACAGTACTGCTGGGTGAGATTTTGTGGTCACAGCCTGGCAAACAGAGGACAAAGGTACTCAGGAACCACAGCTCTTGGTTTTGTTCACTACACTTCTGTAATTCACAATGCTCTGGAGGTGCAGTGAGCAAGCTGCACGCTTGCATCTCTGTTTTGTATCACCATGGTGTTTGGAAAGGATGACAGCACATCAAATCCCTTCCCATCAGCAATCCTCTGCAGACACCACTGAGTATGTCAAAGGCCACATCCCTCGTTCCAGATGTGTAAACTCTCTACAAGCTGGAATTGCGATGAGGAACACCTGGACACATGCCAGCATTTAAATAAGCTGGTGACATCTGGTCAGGGCTGCTGAGGCACACAGATAAACAGGCTGGGCCCGCCACAGAGCAGCACAGCATGCGGTACCAGAGAGACAGAGATGCACAAAGCAGCCCAATTAACTCACCAAACTGAGCAGTGTGGGGGCCTAGGGCTTTTGAAGGGGATTTGGGCAGGCTAGGATGTCAAAAACTGGAATAAAGTAAACAGACACCAGAATTCATATGACAGTAACCTATACTGTCACTTTATGCAACTCTCCCACACTGATCAGACACAGCTTCTCTTCCCATCCCGCCTGACAGTTCATCTCTGTCTGGATTCACCCAGTTTCACCGCAGACCCCAGAGAATAGTGATATATTTATATACTGCTCCAGGGGCCACTCAAGAGGATGCAGAGTGGCATGTGCATGAGGAGAGCTCCAGGAACCCTCGAGAGCTTGTCAGGATGTTCCCTAAAAGGCTTCCCGCTCTCCAAGGCACGGACAGCCTTATCATGCTTCTCTCCTGTTATATGACAGCTTGCAAGCAGGACTGTAGGAATGCCCATATGGAAGTCCCAAACCATAAAGCTATGTTTTCAACCTTGAGTATAAGCTTCACAAAAACAAAAAAAGAAAACTAATGCCGTCTCCCCTGAGAAATTCCTGCCTCTGAAAATCCGAGTTGCCACATTACCATTCGAGAAGAAAGGATGTTTTGGCTGGACTCCAAATTATTAAAGCTTTATAGGCCAAAAGCAAACACATTAAAAGTTCTTGCAAGCCAGCTGGCAGGCAATTATTTAAGCAGCTTATCACATTCTCTACTATCTACAGTTTCTGAAAATGAAATTTATGAGGAAACGCTAGATAGTCTAATTGTAATTACCTAGTGTGGAGGGGAGAAAGGCCAAGAGCCAGGGAATGAGGGTTTTGCACCTTGGAGAAAACGGTCCTCCCAGGCACCACAGTAAGTGTAGTGCATTATCTGGACGAGAGGCCAGGAACACACCAGACATATGAAGCTCTGAAATAAACTGTCAGCTACAGCCACGGTTCCTCCCTTTTCTCTGCCTATGCTGGCTCTGAGACCCCAGTGACTTGGGAACATGGGAATACATGGTGTCAGTCCCCAGAATCACGGTGCAGGTTTAATGACAGCATGGACAACATCAGCACAGGCCTGTGACTGCACCCAGCAGAGCACAGGGAAAGAAAAGGGTTTCAGCTCCCTGTTCTTGCCCCCAGCTAAAGAACAAGTGAAAAAGAGATCCTAAGAAAAAGACCTAAGTCCAAAACATGTGGCAAACACAAGGCCTCAATTGTGACCAGGAGTCCAACACAGTGTACAGAGGGACAGTATTTCCAAGAGGAACTTGACTTCAGTGCAACCATTTAATATTAGCCAATATTTCCACACTGCCCTGTCTCCTTCCCATCTGTTCATGCCACTTATTAAACCAACACACACTGAAGACTGTTGACCTTTAGGACAAGGAGTTTGATTTCTCAGCAGTGTCTAGCACTCCGTGCTTCAGTTTCAGACTGAACTGAGCACCCAGGCACCTTTAAAGGAGTGACATTTTCACAGGCATGTAAATGTGCACACAGCAACAAGGCGATGGCCAGGCTGGCAAGGAGACCCAGAGCTGCTTTGGGCTACGTGGGAAGCAATGCTCCCCCTTCATACAAACAGACAATAAACTGAAGTGTAGTAGAACAAGGATCCTGTTGTCCAAGTCCACCCCAGGCCCTGGATGAGAACAGGACAGGGTGTTACATGCAAACATACAATAATACTGCAAATGCAATACAGCCTTGGTTTTGGATCAGATGTGTACCTGGCAGGACTTGGACTGAGTATGGGGTCAAACAAAAGTTTAGGTCTCAAAAATCCTTATGAGGGCTGTGGAAGAGGTAATGTTTGAATAAGATTGTCTCCGTTAATGCTCCCAGGGTATCTTCAGAGAAAAGCAGCCATGTGTTCAGACTTGGCTTTAGCTCTGAAATCAACAATTTTTCTGCATGACCCTCAGCAAGTCACTTTGACTTTTTGCCATTAAGTCATGTTTGCAGTGAACATTTTCCTATTTACAGTAAAACAGATGGCAATTGTGTCTCCTTTCATAACCTGTTTATGGTATGAGCTCTCGATGTCCAGTTATGCAGTAACACTCTATCAGGCCATTTCAGCAAGATGCCTCCTGGCTTTTTCCCTTCCACTCATCCAACCCCTGCCATATCAAATGGCAGACACGAGTGCCTGGCAAAGCGTTTAGGCTCCGCTTGAATCAGACCTTGTTAAAAGCATTCATTAAACAGACAGATGTTTCTCTTTTGAAATGGAGCACTGTGGCACAATGCAATCATCCTTCTCAGTTATGACAACCAGGCAGAGGTTAGAAAGACCACAAACAGAAGAGAGGCCCACACAAATCACCTTTTGTCATGTTCAGTAACATTTGGTAAAGAGTTTAAGACAACCACCTTTTAGCATGCTGACTAAAAGGCTGGAAATAAAGACCACACACACAGCACGCAAGCTTTACTAGCTAACCTGCACCTCTCTCCAGATGAGAGTAAACAGGGGCAAAAGCACAAAAAAAGGTAAGCTTTGTGGTCTGTGTGGTGATAGACCAGCAAAGCAAGAGATCGATTTGCTAGCGCTACCTGTGGGTGACACACAGTGCTGGGAAAAAAACTTGTGCTTCAGGTTTGGCTTTAACACAATCACTTGCTTGGTGTGAGGGGTAGAGAATAGGAAGAGTACATCCTAAGGACAACTGCCAGCATAGAAAAAATAAATTCAGTCATTTGGGCTGATCCAGGCCACATTTAAAATGCCTTATCCAAAAGGGTATTTTAAGTATTAGCTGCATAGAGCACACTCTTCCCTTTACCAGGTCAAGCATTTCAGGCACTCCCTGCTCAAACATGCTGCAATAAGCACCATCTCTTCATCCCTCCTTCCAGGCAACTCAGGCACCACAGCAGTGCCATCAGAATGGGTCCAACTCAGCAGAGAACAGGACAGCACTACCATGAGTCAAAGTGGGTATGAGGCACCAACCCTCAACTGCATATATTTATCCACAGGAATTGCCATTCAAGTGATATGCAGTTTGCAGCTCCACACCAAACATGCAGGGGAAAAAAAAAAAAAAGAAAAGAAGGAAGAAAAAAAAGAAAAGAATGAAGAGATGATGCAGCCTTTTATCAGTCATCTGACAACACCGTTCCACCTAAGTGCTCACGCAGTCCCCGCTATTTTATCGCCAGCAGTTACAGAATGGTTATGCATCCAGAAGTATCAGCTAGAGGTGAATTATGTGAAGATGATATCGTTTGTGAAATCGGAAAAGCAGAATAACGCATGCAGAGTGCACAAAGCAAAAGAGGAGGGCTGGCTGCGAAGCAAGTCTATATAGTGCCATCACCCTACCAAACCCTGCAACTGCCGAGAGCTCGGCGCCCGCTCTGCGGCTGCAGGAGGGGCGAGCCGGCCCGGCCGCAGCACGGAGGTGCCCCGGGGCAGGGCAGAGCTGCAACGCGGGCACGGCGCCTGGCCATCCTCCCAAGGGAACACCCCCTGCCCGTGGCGAGAGGCTGGAGCGGGATCTCTGCCCTTGCAGCGGAGCGGGAAGCGCTTTCCCGCAATGCAGCACCAGGATGCTGCGGGGAGGGCCCCTGCTCGCCCGGCCCGCGGGGANATGGGCGGGCCGAGGCGGATCAGCCGGCGCCTGCCCAGCAGCTGCTGCGGGGCGCCCAACCCGTAACGCGGCGGCGAGAGNCATCTGACAACACCGTTCCACCTAAGTGCTCACGCAGTCCCCGCTATTTTATGGCCAGCAGTTACAGAATGGTTATGCATCCAGAAGTATCAGCTAGAGGTGAATTATGTGAAGATGATATCGTTTGTGAAATCGGAAAAGCAGAATAACGCATGCAGAGTGCACAAAGCAAAAGAGGAGGGCTGGCTGCGAAGCAAGTCTATATAGTGCCATCACCCTACCAAACCCTGCAACTGCCGAGAGCTCGGCGCCCGCTCTGCGGCTGCAGGAGGGGCGAGCCGGCCCGGCCGCAGCACGGAGGTGCCCCGGGGCAGGGCAGAGCTGCAACGCGGGCACGGCGCCTGGCCATCCTCCCAAGGGAACACCCCCTGCCCGTGGC
Organism: Pachyramphus minor; assembly: GCA_013397135.1. Lineage (NCBI taxonomy): Eukaryota > Metazoa > Chordata > Aves > Passeriformes > Tyrannidae > Pachyramphus > Pachyramphus minor. Next base: position 1,172,558 of record VYXB01004225.1, on the reverse strand, counting down.
GAGAGGCTGGAGCGGGATCTCTGCCCTTGCAGCGGAGCGGGAAGCGCTTTCCCGCAATGCAGCACCAGGATGCTGCGGGGAGGGCCCCTGCTCGCCCGGCCCGCGGGGACAGGGGCACCGCGGGGACACATGGTCCTACCGCGGCCCTCGCGGGGCTGCCCGGCGGGTCGGCCGAGCTCCGGAGCCGCCGGGACGCCGGGCAGCGACAGCTCCGTTAAGGCGCCGGGGTCCCGCGGGCGGCGCGGCAGCGGGGACGGCGACAGCGCGGCTCGCACTGGCAGCGCCGCAATGGGCGGGCCGAGGCGGATCAGCCGGCGCCTGCCCAGCAGCTGCTGCGGGGCGCCCAACCCGTAACGCGGCGGCGAGAGAGCCGACGAGGAGCCGCCGCCGCCGCCGCTGCCCCCGGAGGGGGCGAGGAGGTGCCGGTGCCCGCCGTCCCGACCCTACCTGCCGCCGCCGCCGGGCGCCGGTGCTCCCGCCGCCATCTCATACCTGCCGCTCCGCCTGCCCATTGGCCCGCCGCGCCTCCCCCTCGGCCCCGCCCCTCTCGTGGCGCGCGGCGCCATTGGCTGCGGCCAGCACTGCCCCGCCGCGATTGGTCGGTTCGAACGGGTAACTGCCGATCCGCGCGCACGGCGGGGAAACCGGCTGTCCGTGCCGCGCGCGGCATGCTGGGAGCTGTAGGCCGGCGGTGGAAGGCCGTGACTGCCCCGGCACCCCGAGCCTCCCACTGAGCACTTGAGCAGAACAACCCTTTTATTGCAATACAGCTGATGTACTCTGAGCCTGCAGAGCCCACGCCAGGTGCTCCAAATAGCATCAGTTACACCATAATCCCCAACTCCCAACTTGCTCTTCATCAAGGAGAAATCAGAGAACACAGGTGCTAGAAGAGCAGTTTTATTCCCTCTTTTTTTTTCCCTGCCTTGCCCCTACCCAGGGTCCTTGTGTCCCTGCACACTTGCTGCACCACAGCGTTCAGGTAGCAACCATGGGAAGACAGGCAACTTAGAAACAAGAGAAACTGTAGATCAGAGTGCTGAGGGAACTAGGAACTAAAAACCAATTTTTTAAATTGACTAGATTTCAGCTGGAGTCATCCCTTGGCATTTTAAACCTCCACACTTAATTATCTTGCTGCCACTCATTTCAGCTTAAACACCAACATTCCTCATATACTGCTGTTCCCAGAAGGGTTTTCCCACCCCTGCACCTTGGTGTGTGACAGATCCCAACTTTGAACTGGGGAACCCTAAAAGGTGCTGCAGTGTGCTTAGAGGAGGTGGTGGTATATCTGGGGTACACCACTATGGACACAACCCAAGGAGAACGCTTCTAGTGTAAGGACACAGTAACGTTCTCCCCTTCTTCCTCATCTTCAGCCTTAAAACTCAGGGTGGGTATCAGTAACTACCCCAGCCAGCCCAAGGGCCACCCAGCCAGCACTGGGAGAAGCCTGTTAGTCCTGCTAGCCTCTTCGCAAGGGTGCTCAGCACACCTGCAGCCCACAACATGGAGAACTCCCGATTTGCAGCTGGTATCTGCAAGGTAAGAGCCCTTTGTGACAATGACTTAAGTGTAGCTCAACACTGGTACACTGTTGGTGCCTGCTGTAGCCTGCGGGAAGAAGTTGCATGGCTTAATGGCATGCTGGGTGAAGAAATAGCTTTCAGCCACCTCCCAGCTTGAGCAGCAAAAGCCAAGAATCACTCTAGGTCCCCATCTTGTGCTTCTCTGTGGATAACTGCGAAATATTTGTGGCAGGTAGTTGCTGGAGGTAGGACCCACAGCACCCCTCACCCTGCCCCATAACAGAGAGTTGTGCTCAGGCTCCTGAGGGCCCCCAAGGCACAGCTCTGCTCCCTGCCAGGGAGAGCTGCTGGCGGGGAGCAGGCTTGACTCGCAGCCAGCCTTCCCAGGCACGATGACGTCTCCTCTCTGAGGGTTTCCATTGCGTTACATGATTAATTAGCCGATTAACAAGATGTTGTTGCAGAAGAATCTGTTCTCTGGACACCAGCTCAGGCGAACACCATCCTCTGTGCTAATGAAACTCTTCTGTTCCATGCAGGCATGCACTAATTTAAGCAACAACATGCAAATGAAGAACAATACAGTGAGTAATCTGGAGCTCTTAAATGAATTAGCTACAGTCTTCTCCAGGCAGTCTCCCAAGGAGGGAAGAGAAAGCAGGAAGACAGATAGCTCGGGTGGGCCTGGAGCCACAGGTCACACGTGTGGGGAGCTCAGAAGATGACTGCTGCCAGTCTGTCCCTGTCCTGCAGGGGGAGGGAGAGCATTAGGCCTAGGCTGCAGGGACCAGAGGAAGATGGATGTAGCTCCAGCTGACTGAACATGGTCAGGAGGTGCTGCTGGAGACACCTGTCCCATAGGCCAGGCTGTGACCTCCCTTCTGGCAGGATTAGAGCAGCAGCACCTCAACATGGTCCTGGGGCTCCTGGTCCAAGTGAGAGCCCTGAGCAGGAAAGCATGACGGGGACAATACTCCTGACAAGGCAGGACCAATAAGAGTACAAGAGCTCCTCCTTCATCTCCAGGCTTTTAAAAGGATCTTGGAAAAAAAAAAAAAAAAGACAGCACATAAGAAAGCCACAAAACTGGATTTGCAGCCTCCAGGAAGAAGCCTGCAGTAAGAGGCTGAACAAGCACAATCCCTTTAGCTTATTAGAGAACTGAGAAGCGTTGCAATTCCAGCATGTAAGCTGCCACAATAGGAAATTAGAAAGGGCTGAAGGCTTTTTAATATGGAAGAGGAAAGGAAAGCCAGCACATGTTCCTTGTAGTGCAAGCAATGGGACTCGTATCCACTACCCTAAGCTCCATTCTCTTCAGCAACTTTGGCCCAACAGCATCTTCTGGGCTCAGTGCAGACCTAGCTGGGCCAAACAAAATGATCAGTCCAATGTGAGAGGGCTGGGCAGCTAAAAAGGTCCAAGGATTATTTGCACTGCTCAGATTTAGCTGGCAAGAGGTGGTCAGAGCAGAGAAAAGGGCTTCTCAGCTCTTACAGGTAGGAGAAATGGCAAGGCATGGAGGTTTGCAGTAGCAGTTTTCCAGCCAATTAGAAGAAATTTGCACTGAACTGTTCCTGCCCCACTATCAGGCATGGCTGATATGGGAAAAGCTGAGGCAGGAGAGAAAACACTGGCAGCCAAATAGCAGACACTTTCCCCATTGCACAGATTCCCTGGCCACGGTTTTAGGCAGAAGATCCTGCCAAGAGGGAGTCTGTAAAAGAAAGCTGGATGTAAGCAAAGGACTTCACCCTCTCTGGCTTCATTCTTTGGCCAACTCCATGCCCCAGCCACAGCTGGCATGTGTGCCAGCAGAGCACAGGGCACAGGCACTGTCCTGCTGTTCTGTGCCAGAGGACTGCTTCTGGCAGCTCCCAGGCAAGCCCAGTGTGGGAGAGAAGGCTCTGGCTCCAGGTCCCAGGCTGATGCTGGTGTGAGCCCCGTGGGATTCAGTGCTGCAGCAGCAGAAGGACCCACTGCACCAAATTAGCAGGCAGAGCACGGGTGTGCACAGCTCTGAAGAGAAGGAGAGGAGGAATCTGGGCTGGGTAGGAACAGTGGGTATTTATCAATACAGAAAATTCTTTATACATGCTCTCACACACATCCCCACATCTGCAACAGGCAACCCAGCACTTCCTCCAGGCACAGGAAAGTATGGCTTGGGTCATCAGTCCTTAATATGATGGAGTAGCCTCCCAGGAAGTCTTAAACAAATGCAGGTCACCTTCTGCAGAGGAGTCCTGGCTGCTCCACTCACAAGTTCCCCGTCCTCCAGGGGCCACAGAGTGTTGTCTGTCCTTGGGTAGCGGCAGGTTAAGCACCTGAGGCTCCTCAGGAGTGCTGGGACTTCACACGGTTCCTGCGGCCGGCCTTGGCCCCACGCTGGGCTCCCTTCATAAGGCCCTTGAACTGGCCCTGCATTTTTGCCCGCTTCCTGGAGGGAGCAAGGAGCAGGAGACTGGGTTGGTGCAGGCACTGGGCACACCTAATGCACAGGCATGCTCCAGGCTCTGCAAGGAGTGGAACAGAGGATGACAGGCAGCTCCCAAACCCACCAAAAAATCACAGCAACAAAAAGCAAGCCTGTTCCCATCCCTGTGCCCTTCCTGGTTAGCCTCACCTTCTGTTGAGTTTAGCTCTGTTCAGGGGGATGTAGGCATAGGGGTCAAGCTGGCCCTTCTTCTTCACGTCGCCTTTACCTTTCTGTGGGAGACAGTGACATGTGAGAGGATGCAGCACCAGGGGACACACAAACATCCTGTTCTGGTGCAACCCTGCCACGTGGCCATCCCAAAGACTGTGATGCAGTGGGGTGCCAGCTGAGCTATCATCACCCATATGATGCTACAGACACCTGATTTGAGCACTGAGCAGGAACCGTCCACAGCAGGGGCAGTACAGGAACTCCAAGATGGGCTGGCAGTGTTCAGAGATACTGAGTGTCTGCCAACTCCTCTTGGAGCAGAGATCCCCTTCCAGCCTTGGTGCTACAGAACCAGACCCCCAACAAACAAATGGTGCTTCCTGTCCCAGCAAAGCCCCAGGTATCCCCCCACCCAAACTCTGCAACGCCCTGGCTTCCTCACCTTGGATCTGTACTCTGCACCGAAGGCTGGCTCCTTGTTCAGTGGGCGGTGGATCCCAGAGCCTCCAGCTAGAAAACAGAGAATGTGTTGGAAGGGAGTCTCAGGGCTCCCCCTGCTCAGTTCCAGGCTGCAGGAGGTGTTCCTGTTTTTGCCTCCAGCTCTTGGGTGTGAGGACACCAGAGAGGGGTGGCCATTCCCCATAAGCAAAGATCTCTGGAGGGATGGGCAGAGAACTGAGATTAGCAAGATCCTGCACTTGGGGAGGAGTAACCCCAGGCACCAGTTCAGAGTGGGGCCAACCTGCTGGAAAACAGCTCTGTAGAGAAGGACCTGGGGGTCTTGGTGGACAACCAGCTGTCCATGAGCCAGCAGCGTGTCCTTGTGGCCAAGAAGGCCAGTGGTATCCTGGGGTGTATTAGGTCGAGGGAGGTGATCCTGCCCCTCTACTCTGCCCTCGTGAGACCTCATCTGGAGAACTATGTTGAGTTCCGGGCTCCTCAGTACAAGAGAGACATGGAGCTCATGAAGTGGGTCCAGTGGATGATTAAGGAACGGAGCACCTCTCTTGTGAGGAAAGGCCGAGAACTGGGCCTGTTCAGACTGGAGGAAGGATGTCTGAGAGGAGACCTCATCAGTGTCTATGTATGTGAATGGAGGGTATCAAGAGGATGGAACCAGACTTTTCTCAGTGGTGTCAAGCAATAGGGCAAGAGGCAATGGGCAGAAACTGATGCACAGAAGTTCCACCTGATTATGAGGAAAAACTTCACTGTGCGAGTGACTGAGCACTGGAACAGATTGCCCAGAGAGGCTGTGGAGTCTCTCTCACTGGAGATATACCAGAACCATGTGGATGCAGTCTGTTGCAATGTGCTCTAGGATGACCCTGTTTGAGCAGGGAGGTTGGACTAGATGACACACTGTGTCATCCTGTGGTCCCTTCCAACCCAACCATTCCGTGATCTCTGCTCCAGTTGTCCTGCAGCAACACAGCAATATGGGTATGTGACTCTAGCCCTCTGGGCTAGCTGGGCACAGGCAAGAGAACTTACCTCTGTACTGAGAGCAGGTTCCAGCCTCAGCTTCCTCATCATCTGGCTCCTCTCTGAAACGACGCTTCTGGTTTTTCTTCTGCAGAAGCAAGCAGCAGAAACCCTGCAACTGGCTTGTCCTTACAGTTCTGCCTTCACCCATACCCCCAACCTCCTGCTTCCTCTCATGGGCACCCAGAGACCTTCCAGACAGCACATTCCTATCACAGACAACCTCCTGCACCCCTCCAAACAGCTGATGCTTGCCTGGTGTCACCGCTGGCCTATTGGGCACAGCTGCAGCTGCCATGGCACAGGCAGTGGTTTGGCACAGCTGAGTTCCCCCAGCATCTCCTCAGGACCACAAGCCCTGTACTCACACTGCGGAGACCCACATCTTGTAGCACATCTGCCATCTCCTCGTCTGCTCCTATGGTACAGGACAAGAGAGTCAGTACAGGATATGGGCACTGACCTGGTATCTGGGAGAGCCCCAGTACCATGCCACCCCCTGGAGGGACTTGCAGTAGCAGGGTGCCCCTGGTGAATCAGTACTGGTGGTTGTGTTCCCTCCAACCACCTCCTGATGATGGAGGGGGCTGTCTCTCCTGGGCAGTGGCCCAGAATAGAGCCCCTGGGTGTGACACAAGGCTGTAGCCACTCCTGCCACCCTCACCCATATGCCCCCAAAATCCCACATGCAGACGGCAGGACGAAAACCATTCAGAAGCCCAGAACAAGTCTAGTGTGGCCTCTCACAGCTCAGGCAGTACCTTTGGCTTCATCATCGTCCACCTCCTCCTCTTCTTCATGGATGATCAAGCGTCCATCCTCAGACACCTTGAAGTCGTGCCTCACTCCTCTGGACCGCTTGGGGCCTGGCTTGGTGGCTAATCACAGAGAGATGGGTCAGGGCCCAGGGAATGACCCACTCCTGGGGGCAGCTGTACCCCAGGACTCCTGTGCATCACGTCAGCCTCTGCTCCATCCATCCCACCCCAGCCCCATCAGAAGTTTCACTCCTTACCCAGCACCCGCTGGGACACGTTGGGGTCCAGGAAGTTGAGGGGCTCGTCCTCTTCCCCTTCCTTCAGCCAGGCCTGGCCCTTCTGCCGTGCTTGCTTCCTCCATTCCTTATTCCGATGTCGTTCCTCCTCTTCCTCCTCCTCATCCTCCGAGTCAGCCAGGATCTCTTCCATGCTGCCAAAAGACAGAGAAGATGATGGAACAGAACAAGACCAGGGGTGCAGCCTGCCCCACAACACACAGCAGCCTCGGAGATGTCTCCAGCTCCTCTAGAGGCACCAGCTGAGCAGATCCAGCACCAAGCCCTCTGTGGGGGCTGCTCCTTCTTCACCCCTGGCCCATCTTCACCTGTCTCCTTTGGGCTGTGCTGGTGGTGCCTCCTCCTCATCCATATCTGCAGCCGCCCGCTTCAGGGCACGCTGCTTGCGGTTCCGGGCTTCTGCCTTGCGGATGTTCACCAGCACCTTATGGTACTCAGCTGGCAGCAGTCCCTTCACCAGCTCGAAGCTGAGGAGCACACAGAGAGCAATGAGCACCCACCTTCTCCCACACTGCTTCCCAGACAGCTTCCTTGCCACCCCAGGAGACCCCAGCTTACCCGAACTTGCGGATGAACTTGATGAAGAGGTTTCGCAGCTTCATACGAAAGTGGCGTCTCATGTCGTCTGAAAGGTTCCCCACGGCCTCCAGCTGCCAGGACAGAGACCCTCGAGACCCAACCACCCTTGCCCTGGGCATCCAGCCTCCCACCCTTCACCTGCATGGCCACCTTGCTCACCCTGCTGTGACTGCCCCATGCCTGCTCTAGCCAGGGTCATGGAGAGGTCTCCCTGCTTGGCAGGGCTGGTTCATGGGAATTCTCTGACATGTCCATGCCAGCATTCAGGAGACAGACCTCCTCATCTCAGCCACTGAGAGCAAGGTTGTTCCGTTGGCTCCCAGACAGAAGCAGGCTGGAGATGCCCCCAGCTGCCCAGGGCAGCCCCAGCTCTGCCCTACCACCCTCCTCAAGGCACCCCGTGTGGGATCTCACCATCGCCTGGACATGCTTGGCCAGCAGCTTGGTGTCCACCAGCAGTAGTGTGACCTTGAGGAAGCCCAGGGCAGCCTTCACCACATCCCGTGTGCGGGAGGCCAGCAGCAGGCAGATGTTCTGCAGGAGCTGCTCCACCACACTGAACTCCAGGTGATCTGCAACCATGGTGGGACTCAGCCACAGCTGGCCTGCTTCCAGCACCTGCCTTTGCCAGAGTGCTCTGCCTTGTCCCCCCCAGGCCCCTGCTCACCTTTGAACTCGAAGAACAGGCGGGTCAATGCCAGCACAGTGCAGCTGATCATGGTGACTGAGCCAGTGAGCCCCACATAGATCAGGAGCAGGAACCGCTGCATGGCCTCTGCAAGAGGGGGATGACACAAATCCCGATTCGCTCTGTGACCAGCAGCATCCCTGGACCATTTCAGCAGGATGCTGGGCATGGGTCTTATATCCCTGGGGCCAGAGCAGCCATGGGGCTGAGCAAGTGGAACAGGAGCTCACCTTCAGGGTTGGGTCCAAAGCGGATGAAGGCATGCCCCATCTCCACAAGCAGCATGAAGGCATTCTTGCGGGCCCCCACCGACACCTCCTTGGTGCATAGAATGACCTGGAGGCACACAAGCATGTCACACCACTAGTGCCACCACCACAGATAGAAACAGATGGGTGCTTCCAAGGACCATGCTCACCTCTGGGACCAGGGCAGTGACAAAAGGCTCGTGCTCTGCAGAAAGCTGCTTCACAATGTGGAACAGGCATTTCAGCCGGGGCTGGGGAAAGAAACAGCCCAGTAGTGTTACACCCAGGGAGACACACAAGGCTACTCCTACCACCCACTCCATCCCCTCCCTCCCAGCAGAGGCTGATCGCCACCACTGCAGCCTTTGCTCTCACCCTCTTGGCTGGGGATGCTGCGCTCTTGAGTGAGTCCAGCAGCGCTGTCTGCAGGTCCTGCAGGTGGGAGCGGACAAAGGCCTGGCAGGGAGCGTGGGGAGCGGCACACACCTCCTCCAGCACACGGTATGCCTTCTTCTGCACACTGCGCTCTTTGCTCTGCAGGGACAGCCAACACGCTCCCACTGTAAAGGCAGCCCCTCACCACGGTGTCTGAAGGGAGCCCTGCAGTACCCCATGCCACCCAGAAGAGACTATGGCAGCTGTTCAGTCCCACAAAAAGTGGATCCGAGCTGGCAGCAAGCAGAAGGTTCCCCACCACACCCCCTGCACCTGTCAGGGCTGGGGGCCAACTGACCTGGAGGGAAGGCTGGATAGTGCGGTACAGGGAGTCCAGGGACTGCTCATCAGCGTAGGGTGCCATTGCCACCACCAGATCCAGCATGGAGAGTCTGCAGCAGACGAGGACACACAGGTGATTAACTATGGCATCACTAACACTGCCTGACCAATCTGGAACTCTGGCTCTGAGTCTCATCAAATGCACAAGAGTGGCAAAGCCCACACAGGACAGTGCCCTAGCTCTGCTCACCAGGAGCACGCCAGGAGTTTCACCCTTTAGCATCAGCCCCTAGGCATTACCTGGCAAACTCAGAGCTCTCAGGACTGGTCAGCTTTGCGCTGGCTTTCTCCAGGAACCCGCACACCATCTGCAGGGCAGGCACACAGAGCAGGATCAGAACTGACCAAAGGAAGAGCTTTTACAAGAGTTTGCAATCTAGCTGGCAAACACATGACCATATGATTTTGTGGAGACCTTCTTGTCTCCGCCAGCGGGTCCAAAAAAGGATGGACAAATTGCAAAAGAGTTTGTGCATGACGCACCAGGTGTGGCTGCAAAATTGGGAAAACCCAGATCTCCAGCTCAAAAGGGCTCCTTCCCCACAATGGCAGGAAGGGCTGCTCTCTTCTCAGTGTCTTTCTTTCTGTTCTCTCCAATAAGCCCTGCCAGACTGGATCTGACTGGGAGATGCTGGCTCAAGCCAGCACAGCTTGCCCCACTGTCCGAGGGCCCCCTCACCTGGGGGTTGGTGATGGTCAGGTAAGCACGGACAGTGTCCAGCACGGAGCGACGCTGAGCACCACTGCCCCCATCCTCCTCAGGCTGGCTGTACACGTTGAACAGGATGGGCAGGAAATTTTTGGCAAAGCGACCCACTTCTGCCCGCTCTGCATCTAGGGAGAAGATGCCAGGGAGGTACAGATCAGCATGTCCCTTCCCTGAGTCACCACAGGGGATAGGGACCCACCAGGAGGGTCCATCTTCCCCCAACCTGTCTCGCAGCCTTTGTGGATGAGGGTGCGCAAGGCCTGGCACACGGTGGGACGGAGGTCTGGGCGCTCACTGATGGCCATGCCCAGAGTGCGGGCCAGACCCTTGAAGGCCCCCAGCACGTCTGTGGGGTGGGTGCAGAAGCCAGGCAGCAGAGTCCAGACCTGGAAGGCAAAGAAAAAGGTGGGAGACCAGCAGTCTTCACCAGTGACAGCTCCCCAGCCTGGCATGGGTACATCACAGCAGTGCGCCTGTGCACTCCTTGTTACCTGCCACTGTAGTGTGTCGTAGAGCTTGGCCTCCACACTCTTCCCAGCCTGGGTAAACTCCTGGGCTACAGAAGAGAAGGAGAGATGAGTAGAACAGCAGATGTTGCAAAGCCCTACTCCACCCAAGGGAAGGGAAGGGAGGTCCCACAGAACACCCTGGAGTGCTAGGTGTGCCACTCTGCTCACCTCTGTTCTTCAGGGAAGCTGCCAAGGGCAAGAAGTAGCTGGTGAAGAAGCCAAGCCGCGTTCCCTGCACATAGTCCCGCAGCACCGGCAGGAGCCAGCTGCGGGGGAAATCCAGCGTCTCCCTGGGAAGGCATGGGTCAGGGGAGCACAGGGCACTTCCACCCAGCCCCAAAGTTGGGCACAGGTAGACTTGGCAGCCAAACACCTCCAGCACTGCATGAGGACTGAACAGGAATGTAATGAACAGCTGCAAAATTGCAACCCCCTAACTATACTCACTCCTTGCCGTCAATCTCCAGGGGCACGGCTTCCAGCAGCACCTCAGGGCCCATGGTGCTCACGGCAGCCCCCACTGCCTGGTCCACTTCAGTGGTGTAGGGAAAGTGTGGGGAGAGACGCAGGTCACACAGGGACCGGAGACACTGCCGAGACAGGACAGAACAGTCTCAGAGGAGCCACGGGAGCAAGTCTGGCTCATGGCACTCACTATGTCTGCCCAGGGATGCCAACTGCCTTGCACGTCCCTGTGCTGAGTCCCAGAGCTCTGTATGCTCTGCCCACATACAGGCAGGACAGCGGACACTAGGCATGGCCCTGCTCCACAGCTGAAAAGGACAACACAGTCTGGACAGCAGCGCAGCCACCCCACCCTTCCTCTGTGAATGAGTCTGTGCTCTGCCAGACTGGTTCACCTTCCTCATGATGGGATGGCACTGCTTCCCACACGTCTCAAAGAAGACCTCCAGCACCCGCAGCACCTCGTCCCATGCTGCATGGAAACGGTATGTCAGCCCTTCCTCCACTGATCTGGGGAGGAGAGAGGAGACGGTCATGCTGGTAGCAATCAGGGTGCCCACCAGGACTGCCAGACCCCATTGGGGACCAGGCAGATACTGATCAGAGCTCAGTCAGTCTCTGGCTAACAAAGGGGGACAGCCCCTCCCACACCACCACTCCTCACTTGAACATCTTGCACAAGTAGGCAGCAGGGGCTGGGGCAGATGCAGAGACAGTGCCCAGGTCCTCCATGTGCGGAGCAATGCACTCACTCAGGAGGGTCTGCAAGGGCAAAAAGGGAAAACGGGACAGGTGTGGACCATGGAGCCCTCAGCCTGGCAGACAGAGGGGCACACCACTCCCTGGCAAGCCCCAAACCCCTCAGCAGAGCCCCCCATAGGGTACAGGGCAGCTAAATGAGAGAGGCGCTTGCGTATGGTACCTCGAGGGTCTGTGCTGCTGCCGACACCACCTGGGAGTGTGGGGAGAGGAAGCAGTTCATGGCAGCCGAGAAGAGCCGGGGCAGGTGAGCCCAGCACAGGTCCTTCTGCAGCCTGAAGAGGAGAGACAGGTCAGGTGAGACACCAAGCAGCTGTCTCTCCCCCTGCCCAGCCATAGCCCCTGCCCACACCTGCCCAGGTTGATGTGCGCCCGCTCCATGGTGGACAGCCAGGTCAGCAGCGGCTGCAGGTCACTCGTGCTGGGCACGTAGTCATAGAGGGCCTGGGGAAGCAGAAGATAGGGTGAGTAGCATGGCACTGCCAGTTCTGTCCCCCTTCACCCTGACTCTCCACACTCACAGTGATGATCTGGGCGTTGAGCTCGGCTGGCAGGCAGGCCACACTGGCCTGGGCGCTGAAGAGGCTGTGGAAGGCTTGCATGGCACATGCTGTCACCAGCTGCAAAGGACACGATGTCAGGAGAGGGGCTCTGCTTTGCACCCACTGTCCCCTCACTCCAAAGCAGGCTCTGCCCTGGGAAACCCAGCACTGCTGCAACTGGAGACCCATGTACACAGCCTTTCTCTTCCACAGCAGTCAGGCCAGCAAGGACCAGCTGCCCTGGGCTCCTCCATGTTTGCATCCTGCATTTCCACACTCCCAGCTGGCAGCCAAGGGAGTTTGATTCCTTCCAGAGTACAGTCAATGAGGAAAGGGTCTGCCCTTGCTATCCCTGGGGTGGGAATACTCACCACGTGGCTGAGGGTCATGACACGGAGCAAAGTCTCACAGCAGGTCTTCACCATGGCTGCAGGGAAGCAGGGCAGTACGTCCCGCAGCAGGGCAAGGACGTGCAAGGTAGTGGTGGCTTCCTTGGCACCTGTGGGAGCAGAGCAACCTCTGAGCCTGTGGCACCCCACAGCAAAGCCCCTGTGACAGCATTGCACCTGACTCACAGAGCCAGGGTGAACACTCCCCTGACTCCTAAGAGGAGCAGAGCTGACGACTGAGACCTTTCAAAACACTTTAGGTGCCCCAGAGGTGTCTCACACACTCCCCAGCAATCCAGGATGCTGCACCCTCCCCTCTTCCCTTCAAGTCCTTATACTACCACAGTGGCAGAGTCCCCAAATTCAGCTGCAGACCCCAAACTTCAGTGCCCCATACCTCCAGCTTTTTCAATCTCCTGCACACAGAACTTGGCAGTGGACGGTGCCGCAGGGTGATGCTCAGGGGCTGCATCACCAAACATGAACTCGCTGCCCCTCAGGACAGAGCACACGCCGTACTGTGCTGCTTTCCGCACCTGGGGGAAGAAGAACCTAGGTGAGTAGAGGCTACAGACCTGGGAGGCAGAGCCAACCCCAGAAACATGATCCAAAAGCAGAGTCATCTTCTGCCAAGGGCACTGGGCTCTCACCTTGGGCTTAGTATGGACACAGAAACTCAGCAAGCCATGATAGACCTGAAGGGTGACAGGGTAGCTCCAGGCTGCCAGGTCCTGCTTCCGCAGCAGTGTGGCCAGGCAAGAGAGAACCTATGACAAGACAGCAGCAGGAGATTACCCCATAGAGAAACCCTTGCTCACTGCAAGGGCCTCAGGCCGAGCACCCAGCACCACCCTACAGCAGCAGCCTTGACCCCAGCATTTAGCAGACCCTAGGCAGAGCTGACACAGCTGGCTGCCCCTTGGCTACTCACCCAACGCAGGGCAGAGGTGGAGCTGCTGCAGGCCTGTGAGGACACAATACTCATGAAAGCTTTTGAGGCGTCTGAGAACTTTTTAATAAGAACAGGGCTTGGGACCCTGCCAGAAGAAGGAGGCATGTCAGTGGGGTGAGAAGCAGACAGCTGGTGGCAGCCACACAGGGAACTGCATAACCAGCTTGCCCTGGCTGGGTCCTTCCACCAGCCTGGGGAGGGGGGACAGCACCAACCCCTCTTCTGAGATGGGGTCTGTAGCTCTCCCCACTCCTCTGTTAGCCACTCACCGCTTTAGGACAAGGTTAAGTAGGTAGGCGACAGCAGATAGCGACTCAGGGGACTCCACTGCCTCCAGTGTGGTCATCTGGGAACAGAAGATGGGTAAGCAAGGGGGATTGAGGATTCACATCAGGTCAACCCTTGGGGAGGGGGCAGAGAAGCTAGAAGCAGCCCAACAGCACCTCTGCTGAGATGCTGAAGAAAGACACTTGGCTACCAGCACAGAACCTTCCTCCACCAACTCTCCTGAGAGGCCACCCTCACTGTCAACAGCAGCTCCCCCGGTGCATCCTCCCCACGGCCATCACTCACCAGTGCAGCAAAGTACTCAGTCTCGCTCTCCTTGCCTCCACGGGAGCGGATCACCTCCGTCACAGCCGCCAGCACGGCGCAGATCTGTGAGAAGCAACCACAGCAGGTCAGTGCTCCTCGGCCTCACACCCAGGGGGGCCACCCTTACCAGACACCCCCTTCCCCAGCCCTACTCCTGCCCCTACCTCTTTGTGAGCCGCAGAGTTGGACTCCCAGAAGCGCTGCACCTTGCTGAAGGTGACATTGGTGCAATCACTCAGCCCACTCAGGAAGGTGCCAGAGGACTTCTCTGTTGCCACCTCTGCTGTGTCACCCTCCTCCATATGGAGCTGAGTGCTGTCACTTGCCTGCCCCAGGCGCAGGGACCCCGACTGCAGCTCATTGTGCAGCTTCACCGCATCCACTGTCAAGTTGCTTTTCTCTGTGGGGGGTGAGACGTGTCAGACCTGGGAAATCGTGTTGCTCCACACGCACCCTAAAACTCCCCATGCTCCCCTCCTCTCTCCTCTCAGACAGACTGGCTTGGCTGGAGCTCATCTCCAGTATGTAGGACACCGGTGCTCCTTCACCCCAATGGGCAAAAGCACAGTAATAACTAGAAAGAGCTCTTTGTTCCTGTGAAAACAAACCAGAGCACAATCCAGCTGCCTCCTGTGATGCAGGAGAGCATGATGTCTACGTAAACTTGTCCTGGGGTACCAAAGCATTAATGTGGAGGTGTTGTACTCTGCCCTACACATCTTCCACGTGGAGACATGGCAATCAGACAAGCCAGACACACACTGCACGTCCATCTGAGTAACAGACTGCAGCCAGCTGCAAGAGGGATAGTATGTACTGCAAGACTTGTTTCTTCATGTGCAGGAGAAAGATCTTGGCCAGCAGCAGCCAGGGCTCTCGCAATGCCTGTCAGACTTTGGTTTGCTTTACCCATTATGAATGGGAGTAACCTCACTCACGGCACCAAATGCCACGGCAGCATTTACAGGTGTGGCCAGGGGCTTTGGGGAGCCTCGTAGAGTGACAGGCGCTGCAGCATGCGGTGCCCCGTTCCGCTCCTCAGGATATGTGTCACGGTGACGGCAAAGAGAACACAGTCGTATCCTCCATCTCTGTTTGCTGTCTCCGCCTCCCCCGGGACTGTCAGCGACTCTGGGACCTCCAGAGCCCGCCCCGGTTCTCGGAGGACCCCATGTTCACCCCGCAGCCCTCTCGCGCCCCTGCACCCCGCCGAGGAGAGCCGGGCACAGATGGGGAGCTCCCCGCGTCGGGGCCCTGCCGCTCCGCCCGCCCCTGTGCTCACCCGCGGGCCGGCCGCAGAAGCGGCTCCGGGCAGCCAGACGGTGCTGGCGGGTCTCGGGATTGCAGTCGCTGCTGTGGCCCTTCCGCCACCGCTTGAGCTTGGCCGAGGCCCCCGAGCGGAGCCGCCCGCTCCGCGCCATGCTGGGCCCGGCTCCACGTGCGCCTGCTCTGCTCCCACCCCTTCCGCTTCCGGCGCCTGCCGCCATCATGAGTGAGGGCAGCCCTCAGGGCAAGCCACCTCCCAGCGGGGTGGGGTGGGGGCGGTGATGGGACTGGGAGGGAAGACCCGCGGGGCGTGGGGGCAGCCTCCAGCAGGAGCCTGTCAGACACCCCCGTGCCGGGGCCGCGCTCCTGTGGAACCTTCCAGAGCACGCCCGTAGCCGCGCACGAGCGGCCACAACACGTTACGCATTACCGAGCATGCATTACGTCGCAGTGACATCACGCCCTGAAGGTCGCACCGCCCTTCGCGGCCGCGCCATGTGCTACGTGCGCCTCCGCCCGGTGCCCTCTCTGCGCATGCTCTCCCCCTCGCGGTGCTGCGCGGGGCGGGGCAGCGCGGGGGCGTCTTTCGCGCGTGGTAGCGGCGAGAGGAGTATCGCGCGCCGGTCCCTCAGCCCGCCATGGCCGCTGCGTACCGGCTCGTCCTCGTCCGCCACGGCGAGAGCGCCTGGAACCTCGAGAACCGCTTCAGCGGCTGGTATGACGCCGACCTCAGCCCCGCCGGGCAGCAAGAGGCGCGGCGCGGCGGCGAAGCTCTCCGAGGTACCGCGGGGACCGGTGAAGGGAGGGGGAGTCAGCCAAGGCGGGACTCGCGGATGGAGGGGGGGGGTACGGATTGGTACGGCCGCCTCGAACCTAATGGGGGCGGGCTTAAGGCTCTCCGATGCCCGGGAATGGCCTCCGGGTCGGGGTTTCGGTACCGCGGGGAGAGCCGCCGGTACCGCACTGTGTTGGTTCTCTGGTGCTGGTCGTGTCCTGTCCGCTGCCGGTTCCCGTAAGGGCGAGGACGCCGCCCTTGGCCTTTCACCGGTTGCGTAAGGCCCGGCACTCACCTCCGCGGTCTTCCCACCCCACCGCTTTCCCCTGTCTTTTCTAGATGCCGGCTACGAGTTCGACATCTGCTTCACCTCGGTGCAGAAACGGGCCATCCGTACCCTCTGGACCGTCCTGGATGCCATTGATCAGATGTGGTTACCCGTTATCCGGACCTGGCGCCTGAACGAAAGGCACTACGGGGCTCTCACGGGTTTGAATAAGGCTGAGACAGCGGCAAAGCATGGTGAGGCACAGGTGAAGATCTGGAGGCGCTCCTACGACATCCCTCCACCTCCCATGCAGTCTGACCACCCCTTCTACAGCACCATTGCAAAGGTAAGGCTTATTGCTCTTTGTCCCTTGCAGGGAGGCTCCGAAAAGTCACCTGCATTGTGGTGGCCTGGCTTGCTCTGTAGGGTCTCCTCTGTTTCTACTGCAGTAGCTGGGGCTGTTGTGTGTGGTGGTGATTGGCTTTGGGCTGAGTTTGTCCTGCTCCCTCCCTGGGGAGTTGAACCTCTGGGCATTGCATGAACAGATCCAAAGCAGAGAAGATAATATCTCTGTTAGTCATTAGTGTCATGACCTATTCATGGGTGTTTGATCTGGTCTGTTCACCCAGAGCAAGCAAGGTGTGACTTTTCCCATGAGGGGGCTCATGGCCCTGACCATGGTTTATTGTAACCCCAGACATCAAAGGCTTCCTTGTTTCCAAGCTTGTCTTCACTTACATGTAGCAGGTTCTCAGGTGGAGAATTTGGGGGAGGGACAAAAGCCTTGCCACCATCTTCCTGCACTGGGCTGCAGTGTGAGTGTGGCTGTTCTCCCAGGACCGTCGCTACGCCGACCTGACAGAGGACCAGCTGCCGACGTGTGAGAGCTTGAAGGACACCATTGCCCGGGCTCTGCCTTTTTGGAATGAGGAAATTGTCCCACAGATCAAAGAGGGCAAGCGAGTTCTTATTGCTGCCCATGGCAATAGCCTGCGTGGGATTGTCAAGCACCTGGAAGGTAGGTCAGCCCTGCAGGGGCATCATGGGAATCTCCCTGCTTTCCCAGCTGGCACTGTGGGCAGGGCCAGGAGTGATGGCACTGCTGTGTTCACAGGCATGTCGGAGGAGGCCATCATGGAGCTGAACTTGCCCACTGGCATCCCCATCGTCTACGAGCTGGACAAGAACCTGAAACCTGTCAAGCCCATGCAGTTCCTGGGGGATGAGGAGACCGTGCGCAAGGCCATGGAGGCTGTTGCTGCTCAGGGCAAGGTTAAGAAGTGAGGGCAGGCATCAAGCCAGCACGTAGTAGAGCCCCCTGCCATCCCCAGCCCCTTTGTTCACACCCCCCACAGTTGTAGGAACTTGGAGCTGCAGAGGATTAGGCCCATTCCCTCAGACCTGGCTCCCTTCTGCAGACAGCCTGAGGGCCAGGGGTGAGGGCTGTGTGAGCGGAGGTCTGATGTAAAAAGAGAGCCCTGGCTCTGCCAGGCAGTGACCATATACTTCTCCACACCAAGGTCCCAGCCCTCAGACCCTGTCTGCAGGGGGACAGGTCCAACTGATCCCTTGCCATGCCAGTCTCCTCCTCTGCTTTGTTTCCCTGGCAGCTCATGTCACCCAGTTACGGTAGTTTTGCCACTTGATTTGGTCCTCCTGGGAGCAGTGAGGTCAGCGCAGCGCAGGCAGTGATGAAGGTGGGTACCCTGTCCCCTCATGGGTGCACAGCACAGGGACTGGGATGCTATTGGAAGGGTTGTGTTCTGGTGCCTGTGGTACAGCACCCCAGGGCAGTACTCGTGACTCTGGGCCCAGCTCTGCCAGCCCCTGGTTTAACTTATTGCCTTCAGACAAGGGTGAGGGAGGGAGCCTGTTGCCTGGAGGTCTCTGTCTGCCACATACTTCCCCCAGCTGATCTCCACCCTAGTCCTGCTGGTGAAGCAGGTGCTGTTGTGTCCTATCCCACACATGTGTACATGGCCTGTCACTGTGGCCTCCCCTTCTGCCAGCGCTGCGAGCCTGGGCTTGCATGGGGTCAGTATTACTGTCCAACCATAGCAGCTGTCTTGTTCCAGTTCAATAAAGGAGTAATGCGCAATAATGAGGTGTTCATGGATCCCTGAGCCATGTGAGGCTCCCTGCTTCATGTTCCTGATGCATATGTGAGGCACCAGTTGCTGCTGGGTGCAGACAGAGCAGCAGAAGCTGTGTTGGGCTCCAGGAGCAAAGCACAGCTCTGCAATCCCTGCCTGAGGGTGATGCCCTGCCCCGCAGTGGTTTTTCAGGCTCTGGGTGTGGCACACCCTCATCCCCAGACCAGGGCAGGGCACGTGTGGCCTGGGGAGATGTGGTACTGTGGGGTTATCATGCACTGAGACAGCTGTGCTCCAGGCTTTACTCCAGTGTGGGAAAACCAACCTGCTGAGGCAAGTGCCTGGAGCCCACACAGCCCAGCCACAAACAGACTCTGTGCTGCTGGCCTCGCTACAGCAAAGGTGCCGGGTTGCTCCCCTTCCCCAGCAGTGAACATGTGCTTGCTCCTGGCTGTGGTTCTGTGAAAGCTCTGCTGTGGGACCGAAAGCAGTGTTGGCATGCTGCAGGCAGTACCAGCCACCCCCTGGGCTATAATGAGCAAAGCACAGAGCTCTCAAAAAATATTTATTATCCAGAAGTAGAAAACCCATCCTGCCAGTGAGGGCCTGGTGGGACTTGTGGAGGAGGTGGGAGCCTGGGGGCTGCTCTGGCCCCACAGGCACCAGTCCTGGCAGTGCTACGTCTGCAGGAACTGGGGTTGCACCCGGGCCACCTTACGGAACTCCTTGGTGTGTGTCCGTGGGCACTGCATTTCGCACCAGCTGATAGGCACCATCTGCACCCCTAGGAACACCATGTGGTCTGGGTTTCCCCTTCCCAAAACTGCCTTCTTCCATACAGAGAGGGAGGCAGCCACAGCAGATGCCCCTCGGGCAGGGATGAGGCAGGACTGTCCCAGCCGGGGCCCTGCTTGTCCCTGTCTCATCCCTACCTGCTTCACTGCGTGCCACCACCACACCCAGCTCGTTCTCGGCCGTGCTCAGCAGGTAGTTGGACTGTGCGTCCCCCAGGGAAATCTGGTCGGACAGGGGTTAAGGAAAAGACTTTCCCAAAGGAGCTTGAGCCAAACTGCTGTCCCTGAGGGGGAAGGAAGGATACGACTTTGGCCAGGACGATGTCACTGGGGCGGAAGCTCTTGTACACTTCTACCTGCACAGGAGAGAGCAGGGAATACCACACAGCATGAGGGCACCGCCAGCAGGAGAGGCAGGAGTCCCCACCAGCAGAAAGCAGGGGCAGCTGCAGTAGAACAACCACTGGCAGTGCCTCACTGACCTTATCCTTCTCTGTGGCTCGGATATCTTCTCTCCTGAAAATGAGACGGAGGGATCTGAATGCCAAAGAGCAAAGGTGCCTTGACAGCCTGTGGCAGGAGCTGCCACAGCCTCCCTGGGCACTCGCCAGGACCTGCTGGACACCTGCCCAGTGCTTGGGGCAGAGGTCCAGCCAGGACACTCAGCTGCACTGCTCACAACAGCCTTTCTCCCCCCTTGGAGGGTGGGGGATCCCAACCTTCTCCCTACCGTATAGTCCCCCGGAAGGTGGATTTCAGTGGCGTGGAGCCAACGTACAGGATGTGCACCTTGGCAAAGCGAGAGTTAATGCTGCAGACCTGCCCATGATAAAAGGGGAAATCAGTGCCAGCACCCTAGTCCAGACAGGGAAAGGGCAGGGAGCAGGCAGGATAGGGCTGCATGGGGAGCTCAGGTCTCACTGCACCTCCCTGTGACCAAGCAGTGGTGGGAGACCTGGCAGCGAGTTGAGCAAGGAAGATGATACTTGGGCAACTTCAGGCACTTGAATAAGGCAGAGACCTGCTATGATCCCAGTCCCTCTTGCCCCATCAGGAATGTAAGGAAACTAATCCCTGGTCTGTGCCAGCCTTTTTCTGAGCTGCCCCAGGCACTGACCTGCACACTCCCTGCCCCAGAAAGAGTTCTGGAAGGGACAGCAAAGAAAAACCTCCCCTCAATCCACTTCAACCTCAGGGCAGGTGTCCCCCATGCCAATATCAACTTTCTTTGTGAGCGAGGGACCTGGGAGGCTCTGGGCTGCCTCTGTCCTGCTGGGAGTTGTATGGGGGGACTAACGAGCCAGGGGCTCTTCATCCCACCTCATCCATGTGCAGGAACAAAACTCAACAGGATGCAGAGAGGGCCAAGGCAATTTGTCTCCGCAGCGCTCCGGAGCCCCACCTTGCATGTCACCACGGCCCCCACGTTGGGCAGGAGCTGGGACTCACTGTCTCTGACCACCGACACCACGGGCAGCTGCGGGGCAAGACACGAAGTCAGGATCACCGGCCGAACCCCGTCGCAGTCCAATTCCCCGTCGGAGCCCCGTCCCCGGCAGCAGCCTGCTGTGCAGCCAGCCCCGGGGAGGAGCAGCTCACCCCGCTGTCCTCGCTCCTCCGCTCCAGGCAGCCAGCCAGCGAGGAGAAGATGAAGCCGTGCCGGGTGTAAGTCCCGCTGCCAGCCGTGGCCTCCTCCGTGCTACAAAGCCGCTCGCCTGCGAGACCGGGGCTCAGGGGCTGCCAGGGCATCTGGGCCCCACAGCGCCCGCTCCCAGCACGCCCAATGTCGGACATCCCCGGGGCAGCCCCCTTCCCGGTGCCTCCGCCCATACTTCTAGCACAGACCACTGTGTCTCCCTCCCCCGGCAGCCCCGGCCGCTGGAGCCCCAGGCTGTACTCACCCGGGACGCAGTACCTCGCGGGGGGCGCCATGTTCGTTACCGCCAGGGCCTCCCCATAAAGCCCTCACCTCATTGGTGGCTGGCGGCAATTAGGCGATGTAAGCGGCGCGGCTATTGGTTCTCTCCTAGTCTGCACGGAGCCCTGGCGCGCTGCCTGCTGGGGGCTGTAGTCGGGCGGCGGTGGAGGGCGCTCCCGGCGTGCCGTGCGCGGGCGCTGCCCGTGGGCCGGCGGGGCCGGGCATGGAGGCGGCGGGTGGCGGGCGCCGGGCGGCGGCGGGCGCANGGTTCCGGGCAGGAGGTGCTGGGGCAGGCTCAGGAAGCCGTGGGGAGCTGTCGCCCTGGGGGTGCGGTTGGGATGGGATGCAGGGCGGGGGATGCTGCGAGCTTGGAGGGGCTACGGGGCGAGGGGTCCTTGGTGGTGCGGTGGGGCTTAGGGATTTCTGCTGTCCGCGTGGGCAGCCCTTGAGGATGGGGCGGAGTGTCGGGAGTGTCACGGCACTGTAGAGCTGGATGCTGCTGAACAGGGGGAACCGGGCGCTCTGGAGCCACCGGGGGGTGCCACAGGGTTGTGCCTGTGTGCCTGGACGCTGCAGGAGCCAGGGCCCCGTCTGTTCCTGGGGTGGGGCCAAAGCCACAGTTCCCCACCCCTGGGCTGTGATGTTGCCCATGGTCTTGGCTGTGCTGATGGCTGCTGTCCCATCCCCGTGGGCTCGGTGCACTGCTGGGATGTGTGAAGGGCCATGGGCAGGGCGAGGGCTGGATCCCAGTGCCTGGCTGGGCAGAGGAGGATGTGTGGCTCAGCTGGAGCCTCCTCCCTGTGGTTGTGCTGCTATCTACAGACAGGTGTCTGGGGACATAGGGGGGTCTTGCCCTGGAACAGGGTGGCTGCCTCCCCTGTGGGCTCCCTGCTCAACAGCTGGTGGTTGTTGTAGGTGAGGAAGCCTCTCCAAGGGGTAGGGACATGCTATGTCTTTTGAGGGGAGGGCTGACCTCAACACTTGCTGCTGGCTGCAGCATTTTGTCTCTTACCACAGTGACAATACAGGGACATGTGTCACCCAAAGGCTGCAGGGCAGGAATTTGTTGCTGCACTTTGCATCTGATGAGTTTCAGGGAAAAGCTCTTTGCAGACTCAAGAGGACACATGGAGAAGGGGGTGGCTCTGAGGTTTGTATATCCCACCTCTCCCTTACCAGAGAGCAGAAAGTATGAGCAGCAGCCATGCCTGGGACCTGGAGTGGGCTGCTGAGTCTGAGGTCCTCATGTCCAGTATCTCCCAACCATGGGGTCAGCCCCACACTCCTCAGGCAGGGCAGAGGAGGGCCCTGGCTCCTTTGGTTAGCCCATCTGGATGCTGCAGCTCCTGCCCTCCCCCTCCTTGCTGCTCCCCAGGGGCTGTGCTGGTGGGCACAGCAGTGCAGAGAAACGATCCCAGCCGGAGGGACTCTGAGCTCTGGCACCACTGCCTGGCACCACTCCAAGACAACCACTTGGCTCAGGCTTGAAACGTGCCTTGGCAGGACCCCGGGGCAGCCTTGCTGCTTAATATTGATGGTACTGCCCATATGGAGGCCCGGGGGCACCAGCCCTGCAGATTGTTTTCCCAGATCAGGTTCCTCGTCACTCACAACAGAGCTCCCTGTCAGGATGGGGGGCTCAGCAGCCAGGGGAGGAGTGCCCCTGGGCTGCTTCTTCACTTGGTGCATGGCACTGTCCAAGGATCCAGGCAAGGAGAAGGAGGAAGTGTTGGGACTCTTGGAGTGGGGCGTGAGGTTGAGAAGCACACAGGGTGGCCTGTGCTGCTTGGTCCAGAGGCTGAGGTGAAAGGAAGTAGCATCCTACTTTTTGGGGTTAAGGAGGGACTAAGGGAAGAGGAGTAATCCTGCACTGGCTCCTCCATTTATGTCTTGTGTGGGTTTTCCTGTTCCTGAACCTATTGGGAAGTGCTAGGATTATCCCTGGAGGTGGTTCAGCATCCTGGATGCTCATGCCTTCTCTGGTTTCCTCTGAGTCAGACTCTCCGTGTCACTCCTCCAACCCCTCCCGGCTGGGAAAGACGAGATGGGACCAGAGAGCACCTGAACCCAGATGCTGAGGGGCCCGTGCCCCCCGCTCTGCGCAGAGACATCACAGCGACACTGGCCCCACAGCCTCCTGGAGCCTGGGCTCAGCTCCTCTGGCTCTGCATCCTTGTCAGCTCAGGGAGCTGCACAACTGGCATCGGCACATCTGGGAGGGGAGACCCTTCCCAAGGGACAGCCAGGCAGCAGGGCGGCTTGCCCACACCGAGCTCCTGTCCCCCCAGGCGTGGTGTGGCAGGGATGAGGAGCCGGCAGCGGATGTTTGCTGCGGTGATGCGCCTGCTCCTCAAGTGCCTGCGGCTGGGCCGGCGGCGGCGCTTCAAGCTGGTGCGGCAGGTGGAGCAGCTGTGGCACTACGGGCACCTCTGCCTCCGCTCCTTGCTCTACAACTCCTTCACCAACGGCGATGTGGTGCTGGACTCCCTCTTCGAGCCTGTCTACTGGCTGGTGGACCATGTCACCCGGTGGTTTGGCGTGGTGAGTCCCCTTGGTGTGGTGCCCACCTGTCACTGGGCAAGGCACACCCAGCACTGGGGCTACTGTGCTGCTGGGGCAGCTGAGTCTCAGGAGTGCCTGTGCTCCAGGCAGGAAGAGAGCTGGGACCTCAGCATGTGGTTCATATTGGCTTCCTGTGGTTGTGTCCTGCCCATGCCTCTCCCCAATGAGGGGCAGGCACTGCCCACTCCAGTGACCAAGGCCCCTTTCCTTTAGGTGTTTGTGGCACTGGTGATTGGGCTGACGAGCTCTATTGTGGCCATTGTGTACATCTGCCTGCTGCCCCTCATCCTGCAAACCTACACACCTGCCTGGATCTGCTGGCACCTCGCCTATGGACACTGGAACCTCATCATGATTGTCTTCCACTACTACATGGCCATCACCACCTCACCAGGGCACCCACCACAGGTGAGGCACCAAGTGGCAGCGCAGCCTCTCCCAGCTGGACACTGGGGACTAGCTACAGATGGTCACTGGGAACAGCCTGGTGTTGGTGTTGCAGGAGGCCTCCTCCAGACTGGAGAAACTAGGCTGGGTAGTGCAGAGTGGGGAGGTAGAGGGATCATAGGGGAGGTGACGAGTGTGAGGTGCAGGGTTTAGGTGCCCAAATCTCTTCTGACCTGTGCACAGGCCAAGAATGACCTTACCGGGGTCTCCATCTGCAGGAAGTGCATTGCCCCCAAGCCAGCTCGCACGCACCACTGCAGCATCTGCAACAGGTAGGTCACCCTCCTTCCGCCCCTTTTCTTGCCTCCTGTCCCACAACATGATAGGGCCCTTCCCCTTTGCTCTGCTGGCTCATTGCCCTGTCTCTTGCAGCCCACAGAGCTGGGGGGTTGCCAGCTTGTGCTGGCTCTGACACTGGTGCTGCTCTCCTCCCTCCCAGGTGCGTGCTGAAGATGGATCACCACTGCCGTATCCTTCTGCAGTACTGACCAATTGCACTCTCCTGGGGGCAGCTGGCCCTGCTTCCCCCTTCTTTTGCTGCCCTACTCCTCTCATGGAGAGTCAGCCAGCACAGGGATGGGTAGTCCCTGGGGTGGGTTTGGACCCGTAATCTGTCACAGTTAAGTACCTTTAACCCCAGAGGCAGCCTGGTTAAACAACTGTGTGGGACACTATAACCACCGCTACTTCTTCTCTTTCTGCCTGTTTATGACCATGGGCTGCATCTACTGTAGCATCAGCGGCTGGGAGATGTTCCGGGATGCCTATGCAGCCATCGAGGTGAGTGGGCAGGCCCCGGCCCTCACCTGCCATGCACTGAGGCTGCCTGGGCTCCCCAGGCTGAGCTTGCAGAGCAAGGCTGGGCCAGGCCCAACCATGTAGTGACTTTGCTTCCCCTCTCCCTCCTCCTGTGAGGCCCTCAGCTGCTCTGATCCTGTGGGGATGTGAGGGGAAGGGCCCCTGCCCCTCTCCTCCGAGACACGTAACTGGTGCCCTGTTTTCCGTCCCCCTAGAGAATGAAACTGCTTGACAAGGAGAGACTGCAGGTGGCTGCCAACCAGGTGGGACATCCCTGCCCCCCAGCTACTCCAGGCTGTGTGGAGCAGAGCTGCTCTGCAGGCTGGGTCCTGCCTGGGTCTCTACTCTCAAGGAGTACCCCACATCAGAATCAGCCCCCATGCTCATCTCACATTTCAGAGAGCTGTGGCTGGCCAGGCAGCTCTGCTACAGACACTGCCTCCAGCAGCTTGGGGTCTGCCGCTCTGTGCACCCAGCTTCCCAGGTTTGGGCTGGTGACAGCTGCTTGGCATGTGCTGCTCAGGCCATGGTCTCCTGGGGGAGCTGCAGCACTGGGTACGAATCTCACCCTGACCATCAGCTGTGGGGTCCTGACGAGTACCATGGCTGCTCCCTGATTCCTTACCTACAGCCCACTGCTCCTCATGCCTGTGCCAGCTCTGGGTATCTGTCTGTCTGTCTGCCTCTTGGCTGTCTTGGGCTGCCTCTCCCTCACCCTGGCTGTTGTGTTAGTTCCAGTTGCAGACCTTTCTTGCTGTCCAAGCTCTGCAGCAGTGAGGGGGTGCAGCAGTCCCTGTCTGGCTTCAAGCCATAAAGCATTTTGGGTAATCCCCCCTCCTCTGATCCTTTTTCAGACCTACTACCAGACCCCACCACCCACCTTCTCCTTCCGCCAGCGAGCTTTCCACAAGAGCGTGGTGTACCTCTGGGTCCTGTGCAGGTGAGGGGGCCCGGGTGCTGGGGGAAACAGCATGAAGCCTGTGACACTGCTCACACTCCACCTGCCTGCAGCTGGGCTTGCCTGCTCTAGTGCAGATGTCCCTGCCCTGCCAGCCTTCAAGCCACAGAGGAGGACAGACAGTATTGCTCTGTCACAGAGGATTAGACAAGCTGACCCACTTATGCAGCTGTGGGTGTGGGGAGCCAGCCTCAGCTCCCGCCAGCTGCAGCACCAGGAAGGGAAGGCCTGAGGCCAACCTGCAGTCCCTTGTCATTCCCAGCTCGGTTGCATTGGCCCTGGGTGCCCTCACGCTGTGGCACGCTGCCCTCATCACCCGTGGGGAAACCAGCATTGAGCGGCACATCAACAGGAAGGAGAGGCAGAGACTGCAGAAGAAAGGCAAGGTGAGCACAGCCTATGGCCTGCGGGGCTGGCCAGCACAGAGCCAGACATGATGCACCTCTCCCCATCCTCCAGGTCTTTAGGAACCCCTATAGTTATGGCAGCTGGGATAACTGGAAGGTGTTCCTAGGTGTGGACATGCCAAGGTAAGAGCCCTGGGGAAGCCCCTGCCTGAGAAGGTGGTGGCTCAGCAGCTTATGGGGATGTGGGGACAACAGGGACTCTCCTTGGGCAGCTGCAGGAGAGCAGTACTGGGCTTTGTAAGGCACAGAAGGCCACGTCTGCCTTGTGGCTCCTGAGTCCTGCCCAGTGACAAGGTGTGGCCTTCCCAGCACACCTTTGCCAAGAGAATCCC
Source organism: Pachyramphus minor (assembly GCA_013397135.1). Taxonomy (NCBI): domain Eukaryota; kingdom Metazoa; phylum Chordata; class Aves; order Passeriformes; family Tyrannidae; genus Pachyramphus; species Pachyramphus minor. The sequence goes on along the minus strand of VYXB01004225.1, from coordinate 1,146,008 downwards.
AGCTGAGGAGCTCAGCCATTGTGGCAGTTCAGGACGTGGCTCACAGCCCTGGCTCAGCTCCTCAGAGCACAGAAGCACCAAGATTTCAGGTTTGTCTGTGACCTCACTTCTCTCCCCACAGGCACTGGCTCACCCGGGTCCTGCTGCCCTCTCCTCACCCGCCCCACGGGACAGGCCTGAGCTGGGACCTGCCTCCCTGTGTGACGGAGCAGCATGCACCTCTCCTGGCCATCTGAGGCCTGATGCTCCAGACATCCCACCTTGCAGGAGAGGAGCGCACAGGGGACCCAACCCGCTCCACTGCTGCAGCTCCCTTTGGCCCAAGTGCCTGGCAGAAGGCTGGTGCTGGCACGCATTCCTGACTGGAGCCAGAGCCACGGGAAACTCCATGGACAGTGTCAGTGCTTGGATGCCTCCCCTCTTGGCTTTTGGTGGCTGCAGGCAGCCCCAGGTGAAGGAGGCAGAGCTGCTGCTCCTCGCTCCAGCTGAAGGTGCAGGTACAGGCCAACACAGGCCCAGCTCAGCTCTCCAGAGTGCTGGGCACAGAGGATGGCACACCCATCCCCCAAGTACTCCCCAGGGAGCCTTTTTGAGACCATCCACTAAATACTGGGTTTTTTTAAGGGTGTCTGGCTTTTCTTCCTTGTGATGGACACAGACTTCTGGGGATGGGAGAAGAGGGAGCCCCATGATTCCACAGTGTGAAAAGAGGATAAAGGGCGTATAACCAGCAGCACCTTAAGCTGCTCAACATACAGAAGCGCACTGAAGTCCCACCCTAAGCTGCATGGAGACCCTCGGAGCATTACCAAAACAGATATATTTATTCCTCTAGCACGTGGGTTATCACACACCACACGTGTGCACAGACCTGTCCTTTCCACTCACATGTGGCAGGTCTGTCCATCACTATCCCTGGTGCAGCAGAAGGTGGACAAGCCATGAGCAGCACAGCTCCTTCCCTGCTGTGGTGCTGGGAAGGTGCTGCAGTGAGAGGTGCTTTCTGCTGGCCTCTGCACTCCAGCCCTTGCACTCAGGGCAGCACTGGGCTCCGAGACTCCATAGCATCAGTTGGATGGCTTGGCAGGTTGGCAGGGCACCAGTCAGATTGTCGGTCAGCACAGGAAGGGGTCGCAGGGCACTCACCTGCCTGGGCTCCCCAGCAGGAACCTGTGGGGACACAGATGGTACCATCAGCTGTGTTCTTTGCACGCAGGCCCCCCCCCCCCAGCAGCTCCTGCCACACAAACTCACCATTCCCCTCGTGCTGCCACTGCCTCCTTCCGCACCAACCTCTTTTTGTCATCCAAAGGCTTGGCCAGTGCCCGGATAACTCGGGCCTTGTATGGGAGCAGCTGTAGGACAGAAGGGGGTCTTAGTGAGAGAACTAGGTGCTGGCTGCCCCCAGGAGGTTTGGGACCCTCTTGCCGCTCTACATGCAGGAGCAGACAGCAGGGGGCTGCAGGAGCACTTACCACTGGTGTGGGCAGGCAGGTGAGTGCATGGGCACAGCGCAGGGCAGCGATGCGGACAGCCTGGAACAGACAGGGCTGAGGGCAGCACAACGGGGTGGCAGAAAGGGCCATGGCAGGGAGGAAGGAGGGGGTGCACTCACCATAGTGGGGCTGGAGGTGAGGTTGAGGAACTTGGTGACCAGTGTGTCGACATGCAGGCTCATGATCTGGGGAGCTTCAAGCAGCAGTGGCTGGAGGCAGCTCAGTGTGGAGAGCTGAACCACCCGGTCTGAGCAGGACAAGGCCTCAAGCAGAAGGGAAAGCAGCTGCACAAAGGGGAGGATACAGGAGTCATGAATAACCCCAAACCAGGCACTCTGCAGTGTCACAGCTCCCCCTGTCTGCCACCAAGGCTGGCTCTTACCGTGGGCAACTCTGTCACCAGCACAGGTTTGGGGAGGTGGTTGAGCACATGGGACAGGCCCTTCAGGTAGTTTGCTTTCACGTCTGTGGAAAGCAGAGATGGTCAAAGGCAGCCAGGAGGAGGGGATGCTGGCTCAGGCCCCCTGGGTAAAGGGTCGGGGTGGTGAGGCCGGGCTGGGGGTGGCCTCTCACCGGGACCAGCACCGTGGAAGCCCTGCACCAGCTTGGGGACGTTGTCAGTGAAGAAGCGCTGGCGGAACATGATGCGCACGTCGGCGTGGCAGCCCTTGTGCAGCACGTCCAGGGACTCAGCCATGAGCAGGGAGAAGCCATCGGCCGCAGCTGGTCCCAGCTCCGTGTCACCCAGCAGGCCCAGCAGCTGTGAGGGAGACAGCACTGAGAAGGAGTGCCCTGCTGCTGGGGGTCCCCAGACAGATGTAGGGGAGCAAGACGGGTTTCTCAGACACCACCCGGCCCTAGCACCACCTACCTTGTCTGTCAGGCAGGAGCTCAGGGGGTGGTAGCGCAGCACCAGGGCTTTGGTCACCTGTACAGGCAGAACAGTCAATGCCACGCTGGCCCCCCCTGCCCCTCTAGCTCACACATCCAGGGTAGGCCTTACCCAGAGCAGCAAGGTGAGTGCCTGCATTCGGCAGGGTCCCTCTGCAAGGCTGGGCTCCATCCTGTTCACTGCAAGCTGCAGGATCTCATCCAGCTGCTGCCCTGAGGACACAGAAGGGACAGGCTGAGCCATTCCCCCTGCCAACAGTGGGCAGGGACCCATGGCATCTACCTCAACCCACTTACCTGCTGGGTGCTTGTTCACCAGTCCTGCAAAGCACTTGGCAGCTGTGGTAGCTGTGAAAGGGCAGTTGCAGGAGCAGCTCAGTGCCAGGAGCTCCCGGAGCAACCATTCCTCCTGAGGAATTGCCACCTGGAAGAGACATGGATTGTGTTATGGCCCAGGGCTACAACTGCTCCCTCCTTCTGCCTGTGGAGCTTGACTGTGGACACAGGCTGGAGGGTACTTGGGCAGGGTTCCTCTCCACCCTGCTTCCCACCAACATACATTGCGGGGCAAGGAGCAGACAAAGGCCATGAGGAGGGCAACCAGTCGTCTCTGTGCCGCCGAGCACTCCCCATCCTGTGCGGGAAGAACAGTGCCCGTGTGAGAATCCTTGCTGCCAGCCTATGCCAACATCCTCATTCTCTGCCCATTATGGTGCCCCAGCCCCAGTCACCAAACACACCCCAAAAGGCTGGAAGGAGCAAGGAAAACTGTTCTGGGGTAGGAAGGAGACCTCTCCATCCAGAAAGAGGGGGATCACATGAGACACACTCTGGGCAGCCAGCCTAGGAGAAAAGAAACACTGCAATGTGCTGTTCTGGGAGGGTTACCAGAGAGCTCCTCAGTACCTCCCAGGAAGCACAGATGGCAGTAGGGGGCACAAAGCCTGTGCCCTCCCCATGATGGAGCATCCAGCTTCCCACCCAAGCATCACTCACTCAGGACTCAGGTGAGTGGTGGCAGCACTGATGATCGGGACCATGGCCGCCAGCACCTCTTCCTCCAGCAGTGCCTCGCCCAGCAGCAGGTGGGTGCTCTCTGCAGGTAGTGGGAGGAAAGGAACTTGCTGGTGCCTGCTGTCCAGATGGAGGAGGCAGGCACAACTCACTGAGCCCACACTGGACTGGAGCAGGGCTCTGGGGTAGTATGACAGAGCAGCAGGGCCCACAGTCACCCATGGGTGCCGTAGGGCACCAGCAGTAGTGCTGACTGCAGAGTCAGGAACTCCACAGAGCTTGGGAGGTGCCTGCCCTTGCCTCTCCCGCTCCAGCCCTGCACTTACCTTGCATGGCTGCCTGCACAGCCATGGCCAGGAGGCATGGCACCACCGTCTGGTGGAAGTACCAGCAGCCTTCTGGATCCTGCTGGCACTGCAGGGCCACACGGTGCAGGCTCTGGCACACAGAGACCATGTCCTTGGTGTTCCCGGCCTCACTTCCTGTAGGGCACAGTCACCATCACATCAAACAGCCTAAGCACCCAGCCCCCTGATCTGCACCAGGAACCTAGGACAATGCAGCCCTCCGGACTCCCACGCCACCAGTGGGATTCACAGCCCAGCCCTGGGCTCCTCACACCACTTCCATTCTGACTCTCCCAGCCATTACCAGTAACAGAAGTAGCTCCTGCCCAGACACACTGCATGGAGCTGCGCGCTGTGGCTCCTTTACCTTTCTGCACCTTCTGGAGATGCTGCAGCAGGACAGGGACGGTCTCCCTCACAATGCTGGTGTGGGTGGACACAGCTGCCAGGGCCTGCAGGCAGCGCTGCTGCAGGGAGCAGTGGCTGTGGGAGCTCTCCTCCCGCTCTGAAGAGGAAACACACCTCAGAGGGGGACTGGGGTGACCCCAGGCCACCTCGCCCAAGGGCAGTCCGGGACTAGACCCTGCCAGGGTGGATGGGATGAGGCAGCACAGCAGATCCAGCCTGTGCCAGGCCCAAAGCACTCTGCCTGCTCTGCAGCTGGGCAGCTCCTCCCCATGAGGGTGATCCTGGCCACATGGGCTGGCTGCCTGACAGCCACAGCCTTCCCTGTGCCAACACACAGGGAATCTCCTAAGGAGAGCCACCAACTTACACCATGTGGCACAGCCCCACTGCCTGGCTGAATGGGGATGGGACAAACTTCACTCCAAAACCAGACATTGCTCCCTTCTCAACCCTACCTGACTGCAGTTCCTTTTCAAGCCTGGGTACCATGTGTCCAGAGAAAACCTTTGGGTAGGTGGGGGCCAAGGACCCGGCTGCCTCCATCGCTGCTTCACTGCCAGAATGGGAAGAGAGTGGGAAAGGTAACAGAAGGACTGCAAACTTGGGGCTACTTGTACACCAGCTGCACAGACCTGAACGTGCCTCCAGAAACTCATTTCTTAGCAATTTGCCTTTTTCATACTTCTGGCAGGCAGAACAGAGCTCTCTGATTTGACTGGCCTAGACTTTCTAATTTCCAGCCCATGAATTGCCTGGTTTATCCTCCATGGTCTTTTAGTTCAGGGAGTTCCTGTGCCTTCCCCAGTCTACAGCCCATCTCTGCAGCAAAGCCAGGATTTGTTCCGCCTCCCAGAGTGTGGGTGACTGCAGTGGTGCCAGCCCATCCCTCACCTGCTTTGGGAATCCTCCTCATGCAGAGCGAGACGGATGAGGTGATCCACAACCAGCTCCAGGTCAGAGGAAGACAAGAAGCCTAGAACAAGAGCCATAGAGGAATACTGCCCTCAGCCAAAGGCAAAGATGTCGGTGTTCTGGCCAGCATCCTTACCCCCATCATCCAGCCTAGCAGCAACACAGCAGCATACTAAATGCCAGAGATACAAAGTACCCAGCAAAAACAGGCAAGAGAGGGAACAAGTGTCCCTGGTGCTCATGGCTCAGGTAGAAAACACTGCCACTACTCTTACAGGCAGCAGACAAGGACATCCCATCTTCCAGAAGAGAGTGACACCTCCCTCTGCCTCCCCAAGAGAAACAAGGCACCAACCTTGCAGGGACCCAAGGAGAGTCAATGCCTTGATCCCAACCAGCTGCAGCTGCACACTGGGATCCGTCAGTGCCGAGAACACCACAGAACAAACCGGGGCTTGGAGTGACAGCAGAGTGCTCTCATCTGGAGAGAGGGGCATGGTGTCACTGCATAGCCACCACCACAGCACCTGACAGACCCCTTCTTGGGCCCTGCAGTTGACACCTAACCATGCAGGGACCCTGGGAAATGGCAGGGAGGTCGTACATGCAGCCACCCTGATCAGCAAACTTTCCTCATCTGTCAACATACAGGAAAGTGAGGTCAGAACCAGCAGTCCCGGGGACACAGGTGCCTCCAGAGGAACCAGCCACCCTCACCTTCTTCCACATGTCCCCACTTCTGCTGCAACTCGAGGAAGCCCAGCAGCATTTCCAGGATTGTCCTCCTCTGGCTGCTCTACAGGGACACAAAGGCGTAGCCCAGATCACCCTCACTGCTGGGACACAGTTGCACCTTGGCCCAGTGCTGAGAGGCCACAGGGTGCCCCTGGGACCAGGAAAGGGCATTCACTTAGCCACCCTGCTCCTACTAAGCCGTGCATAGCCAGCAGGTGCACTCAGCCCCACTGCCTGTGCTGGCAGGGCCAGGGTGCCCCTCACCTGTGGGTGCTTGGTGTACTGCTCCAGCAGCAAGGGCAGGACACTGGAGGTGATGTGGTGGTAGGTGCGGAGGGAGGCACCCGCTGCTGCCTGCAAGAGTTTGGCACTGGGCCACACCAGCTTCATGTCGGGCTCGCACAGATGGTGCCTGCAATCTGAGATAGGCTGGGCGTCAGCTGCACCGGCGCAGAGCTGCTCTGCCTCGCGTGCGGGGATGCAGCTGATAGCTGGGCTGGGACGTGCTGCTGGGGCGCAGCTCTGCGCTGCAGCACAGCCTTCCTATCTGAGCAGCTTCCCACAGCTGCAAGCACATAGCACAGCTTTGGACACCCAATCCCAGCAGAGAGGAAAGCAGCTTAATCCCCTTCTTCTCCCTTCCCGCAGCCAATTACCTTGGAGAAGATCAAAGTGGCTGTGAGGGCTAGAAGAGAAGAAAGGCTTGAAAGAGAAGAGGGGGGCAGATCTCTAGCTAGGCAGATGCTTTCAGGCATAGCTGCTCAGGACAGGGTAGGTCTCTCTGCTAGCTACCTTGCAGGATGCTGCTGAGGAAGGAATCCAGCAAATCCTCTCCATCAGAGCTGAGCACGGAGCGAGATAGGCAGGCAGAGAGGGCATGTAGTGCGGCCAGGCATTCCGTCTCAATCTTCTCGCTCGCTGTCTGGAACACCTGCAGGAGAAGCCGTGGGATGAGCTGAGTTCCATGCTGATCCCAACTGCAGGTTTCAGGCTCCGAACACAGGCTGAAGGGTTCAGGCTCTTGCCTCACTTCCCACGTGATTCAAACATGCAGCATGGCACATCCAAGCCCCAGGGACATGCTGATAGAGCTGGCCTGTCCCCCCCACTTTTTAGCTGGGGCTCTTCAAGGTCACTGGTGCAGGTTGCTGTGAGCTATGGGGCCCACCTGGTCTGGCCATGAGCTCCTTCTCAGCAGAAGCCCAGTTGGGGTGGAGCCCTGCAGTACTCACCTCTCTGCGCAAGGATGACCAGAGGCTGGGGAGGAATTCCTGCAGCTCCTTCTGCCCATAGATGGCACAGCAGGCAGTCTGCAAGAAGGACCCAGGAGAAAGCATCACAGAGAAGCCAGTATTAGGAGGCACAATGCAGGGACACTGCCTGTCCTGGCAGGCTCATGCTGAGCTGCACGAATCACTCAAGAGAGAGAGAAAAACAGGAAAGAGTGATGCAGGCCAAACCAGGACTCTGGAACTTGTGGCTCTGCAAGGGAGAGTGTCTGGCAGGCAGGGACAAGGGCTCAGAACTGGCTGGCAGCTGCTGCTGCCACAGCTCAGCTGTGGGCTGAAGGGAGTAGGGGAGCCCTCCTTACCAGAGTCTGCAGGGAGTCAAGCTTGGCACTTTGCAGTTCTGAGTCCAACTTCTCAATAAGCAGAGGGAGAAGAAACTGCAGAGAGAGGCACTTGTACTCAGCCCACCCTTTGCACCACCTCATCCATGGTCCTGCAGGGCTGCAAGCTCAGCCTCTGCCAGGAGAGCAGAGGTGGAGGGGTAGCTGCAACAGGCAGACCCTTCCCAGGAGCACTCTCTCCATGCCCAGTCCTACAGGAGACAGAGTGCCTAGTGCAAGCTCCTGGTCCCAGTTGCTTCCGTCCCACAGAGCCACAGCAGGAGCTGCAGCACTACTAAAGGCAGCCTGTGCTCAGGGAACAAGGGTGCTCAAGAACCCCCTACCTCAGCAAATTGGGGTGTGGAGGCCAGTACGGCCCGGAGACTCAGGATCAGGTCTTCTCTCTGGATGCCATGAGGATCATTGGGGGGCTGGAAAGGAAACAGAGAGCAGGTCATCCACCAGTCAGGAAACATCCCAACCCAGTCATCAGCTGAGGCTACATCGTCTCATCTCCAGCACGGCAGCAGTGGTGCCAGTCACTGCAATCAGCTGTGCACCAGCTTGTCCGGTTGGGTATCACAGCTCAACACTGCCCAGCCTCTCCTGGGGACTCCACTGGGACTCTTGCCCATCCTCTCCACCCATTCCCCAAAAGGGACACAATCCCCTGAGAAAACACCAGAAGGAACAGGCTGATTCACTCACTGGAGTAAAATCAACAGGGAAGTAGCAGGACGTAACTTCAAACAGTTCCTCCACAAAGGGACCTGCAGGGAGGAGAGAGGGAGTGAGTAGGGGTGCTGGGCAAAAAATGCCCAGCAGCTGTGTCTAGCACCATGATAGGCTGGCTCTGCAACTCTTAAAGCATGTCAGGGACCACCCCACCCCTCGCCAGACCTAAGAGCTATCCCTCTAACAGCTCAGAGAAAAAGGACATGTCTCCCAGTCAGCTCAGCAGCAGGCTCAGGCTCACCCAGGGCATAGTCCTTGGTAATGAGATCACGCACAATCTGGAAGGCCACCAGCAGATTGCGGGGATCCTTCTCTCCGTCCATGACCTGGATGAAGCCAAAGGTGAAGTCGGCACCCAGGCCCTTCAGCTCTGCAGAAGGAAGGAGCATGAGCAGCTGCAGGACACCAGACCATACCAATATGGCATTAAATCAGCCCAGTTTCCTCAACCCCACAGTCCTTTTCCAGCTCTCCCAGCTGTAGGGCCCTCGGAGAAGGCAAAAGCGAGACATTTTCCCAGTCTCAACAACCTCAGAGTGGTTCTGGCATTTGCCCCCTCACCTTCCTCCCTGGTGCTCATGAAGTTGGTGATGATGCTGTAGACTGTGTGTCGGTCCAGCTGCAGCAAGGACTGGAGGGAGGAGCAGAGCAATCAAAACCACCCTTTACACACGACAGCACCACTACCCACTACCCACAGGCAGTGCATGCCCTTGAGGAGAAGGCAGGACCCCCAGAAGCTCAGCTGCTACTTCCTGGCATGCAGATCCCATTTATCACATGCGAAGTGTGCACATGCTTATGCAATGGCACCTGAACATGACTGTGTCCATCACTGCATGAATGCACCATCAGTCACACCAGGGCCGTGCATTATGTCCAAGGCACTGCCAGCAAAAACAGTCTTAAACTGGAGGAGAATTGGGCTGGGGGCACTTAAACATAGACTGGAGAATGGAGCCAAAGGGAGTAATTCCCCCAGGGCTGAGAGAAGAAAGGACAAGGGCCAACCAGCATCCTCAGCTGCTGTCTGTATCTCGCCATGCTGTCTCTAAACTCTGCAGAAGCACTGCACTGAATGTGGCCTGTCTTCAGGGCAGGCAGGCCATAACCAGACACACAGGGAACAGGGATCAAGGAAGACGGGAAATCACATTGCTCACCTGCACATGTACCTCCTGAAAAATGGCTTTGAGCACAGACACCGCTAGCCCTGGGGACAGCACCTCACACATGCTCTGGGAACAGGAGAAGAAAGGCAAGAATAGAAAACCATTATGGCAGCCACATAACAGAGCTTGGGCCTCCTCGTAGTGGCTGCCTGCAGGATCCTCTCCCATAGCAGGGAGAGCTCACCACCCCCTCTTCAGACAGGACAGGACAAGATGCCCGTCATCTGTGCTGTTCCCCAGGGTAGCCAGGGAATCCTTGCCCCTGTACTAGCACAAGGCAGGAAATCAAGGTAGTCTCCTCTCCCTGGCTCGTCTGCAAAGGCCACAACAAGAGCACAAAGGAGACAGGGCAGTGCTGCCAGATGGGCTGAAAGCCAGATGAACCCTGCTCAACATGCTGCTCCAAACTGTACCCAAGTGTTGCACCTCCTGACACCATTCTGGAGTGCATCCCTGCACTGGGGGCTGGGGAGCGTGAACTCACCAGGGCTCGGAGTCCCTGGAGCACGGACGGGATCACCAGGTGATGATCCTGCAGCCGGCTCTCATAGAACAGGACGAGATGCAGCACTGTCAGAAAGAGACACCAACACGTGTTAGCCATAGGAAATGCAGCTGCTGGGTGCTGCCCCCAGCTCAGCTACAAGCTGACGGATTAAGAGTGAGCACGTCTTGCACAGCTGAATGGGAAGAACTGCCACTGTTGGGTGCACCCACCTGGCTCCAACACCAGCGCCCTCCCCCTGTGAGCAGCTCAAGCATGACCACAGCAGGGCAGCAGCAACCTCCGGCCGCTGCAGAGGTGCTGGAGCTGCCCAAGAGGCATTTGCCCTGGCCTGTCCAGACATGTGGAAGCAGACACCAGCAACAGAGCAGCAGACACCTGCTCAGCAGAGGCTGGAAAATGTCATGGGGTGTGGCTCAGGGTTGGAGCAGGAGCTCTGGCTTCCCAGCTTCCTCGCACTTAGCTCCACAACACGTTCCTGGCCCCTGAGTCACGGCCACGGGTGCCTTCACACCCCGGCCCTGGGGAGTGGTAGCAGGAAGCAAACTGGAAGAGCCAGCTAGCAGCATCCTGTGCCCACAGCTGCTGCAGAAACTCACCCCTCCAGGAGGCAGCCTGACGCAGCACTTGAGAAATGAACTGCATGAGGAGGGACATGAGGCTCTAACCCAGCTCACTCCCCTTGCTCAGCTGCCTGACTCTGCTAGGCATCCCCACTGAACCTCCCCTTCTGGCTGCCCCTCCAGAGCACCCCAGTTCCCACCACAGTCATCACACCTAACTCCAGCTACTCCAGTAGATAAGTCTCTATGCACAGCTGCTCTTAGCCCTGCCTGCCTCACATCTGAGACTTACAGAGAGCCAAATGCCAAGGATCAAGTACCTTTTACTTCTATCCTTCCCTTCCTCCACCTTACTTACTAGCTGGGCCCCACTGTCTTGCAAGCCTGCTGGCACAGGTTCAGCTTCCCATCTGCAAGGCTCCCAGGTCCAAACTAAAGTCTGTCAGCATTTATTGGCCTCCCCTACTGACAGCCAGTTGCCACAGGGCATTTAACAGAGCCAGACCTTCCCCTTGCCTCCACGAACTGGGCATCTTCCTCTCCCCACTAAAGTCCCCCACTCCACTCTCATCCTTACACTGATCTCCCCTTCTTTCCAGACCCCTGAGTCAACTGAGGCTCCCGCTAAGTTAACATGGGCAGGCTGCAGGGCTGCAGCATGACTTGATGTGTGAAGGGCTGTTTTCCTGCACTGAATCACCACCCAAGGATTTTTGACACAGAGAAGTGTCCCCAAGGTGTCCCATGTGGCACTAAGCACACCTTGGTATGCAACACTGTCACCCTGTCAGGGGCACCACATGAAGCCCAGGGCTTTGGCATGTTCAGAAAGTGACCTGAATCGCATGGTGAGGTTAGCAAAAAGGCTGCAGCGTGAAGCCTCATGCCCTCCTTGGACTTTGATTCTTGCGAAATGTGTGCAAAGTTGTCATGGTGCTAAATCAATCCCTTTACCAACTGCAGGACAGAAACTTGAATGGCACAGGTTTTGCCCCCAACCAGCCATTCAAGGGCCAAGAGCAGCCCTTACCTTCCTTCTCCTGGAGCAGGGAGTAACACTGGAGCAGGACTTGTGACAACAGCTGGATGCCTCGCCCTCGTGTCCGAGGATCTGTGTTCTCCAGGCAAAACCTAGGCCAAGTAGGGAGAAAGCCCAAGAGGCCTATTGTGAGCAGGGACACCCAAGCAGGAAGCACATCCTGAGCAGACATATTACAAAAACAAAGAGATGCTGCTCTCTGGGCAGGGAGGCCCAATCCTGCCTGACTTGCCAGCAGGGTGGGAGCAGAATCCTCTGCCCCTGACGGTGCTACATGTACCTGGCCCCAGAGCCATGCACAGAGAAATCCAGGTCCCCAAGGAGGACCAAAGAAATTGCCCTTGCATGATGATCCCAAGATCACAAGGGTCAAAAAAGAGTAAAACACCTTACAAGCTGGGCAAACCCAGCCCCCCCAGCTTGGGAGAAAAAAGGCCAGGTCACGACACCTTGGAGACAGAAGCAAAAGCTGAGTGCCAGCCAACTCATGACACAGTGGTGTGCAGCTGTGTGCTCAGGCAGCTCCTGCTGGGGACAGCCCCAGCTGAGAATCACCCTGCAGCTCACGGCCTGCCACAATACCTCCCCTTGGTCCTGGGAGAGCATCAAGCACTGCTCGAGCTCTTCTCTTTCTCAAATAGATCCGAGGTTTAGGGAAGGTAAAACATCACTCAGAACTTCTGCTGTGAGCAGACAACAACATCCTGCGTGCTGTATTGTGTCTACTAGCGCTGAAGCTCACCCTGGATGAGCACACTTTTCCTTCTAACTGTGCCTCCTTCTGGGAATGTCCCCTGCAAGGCCCTTACCTGATGTATAACATGCATAAGGCTTTCCTTACCCCAGGGCTTCCACAAGCTGCAGCACTGTCCACTTTCCATCTTTCACCCCTGGAAAAACGAGGTAAAGAGAGTGAACCAAAGAGACTCACAGACTGTCAGGCAGGCACAATGCTGGAGACAGATGCTGGGAAGCATCCTGGCACCATGGTGGGAAAGGCTATTCGGTGCTAGTTCTTCACTAAGCACTGAAGGAGCCATGTGCACTTAGCTGGTGGAGCTGCCTTTAGCCCTGCCAGCAAACACATCTGAGGCAGAGAGCTGCCTCGACTGGATCAGAGCTGAGAGCAGACAGCCAGGGGAGAATCTGGCTGCATTTTGCCTCTACCCTCTTCCCACAGCCTGGCTGTATCATTACCAGTGTGTGGTTTCTGAGAGAAGCCTCACTGTGCTCCACTTCGCTGAGACACTAAGAACCACTTCTCCAACGTGAGCAAGCTGGGAGGAGACAAGGGCAGCTCCCCAGTGCTTCCTGAGGGAGAACTGGCCAAGCAAACAGTCCAGACAATAGTGATCACCCAGCTTCCCACTTTGGCTCCGTCACCTCCACACTGTGCTGAACAAGACCTGCACAAATTCCCTCCAAGATGGACGGCAGGGAGAAAGGCAGCTTTGTGGTCAGAGGAAGACAACATCCAGGGACTCCTGAAGTCTGTTTCCAGCTCTGACTCAGACACCTCACCAGGTTGTCTCATTCACCTCCTGCCTCTATATTCTTGCAACTCAGCTGGGGGAAGAGTCACTCCTCAGGAGGCTTTGGTAAGGACCTGCTGCATCCTACAAGAACCTTTGCAGAAGGGCAGGTTCTCCATTCCCACCACCCACTGCCAACATGGTACCTTCCCAGAACGAAAGCTCTGTGTGTGCCCTCTGGTCAGACATGGGGTGGGAGACAAGGGATTGCCTTACCTTCAGATTCCTAACCTGTAGCTAAGGTGGCAAGGGACATTGCTGGGAAACAAGCAGAACCCCTCACTCTCTATGTGGATAAATCAGCACTCTGCCCCCCCCAAGAAAAAACACCTTCCAGTCATCAAGACTCACTGTCTTTGCCCAGGAGCACTTCTGGGCACTCCAGAGGGCCCTGCTTATCCTTCTGCCCTGCTGAACCTACACAACTGACAGGGAATATCCTCTCAGAAGCCCAAAGGTTTCATCCTAGGTTTTCCCAGGCCTTGTCCCAGCTAGTGTCTCCCGCTGTTGCAAGCATTTATTGTCTCTTCTTAAGCAGTTAATTCCAGTATTAAGTCACACTGTTCATCAGAGAGCTGTCTCTGAGGATGGGATGACTGTTTTCTGACAGCAGGCAGCCCAGGCTCCAGAGATAGAGCTTCCAATCCCGCTTGGCACAGCAGGGAGAGGGAGCCTGGATTGAGGGACAGAAGAGATAAGGGAGCTGCGCAGAAGAAGCGCCCAGCAGGTCTCAGAGTGGACAGGCCCACACTGAATAGGGGGTGCCTTGACTGACAGCCATAAGGTGGTGGCAGAATTTCTTGCAGAATAACAACAGTGAAACAGCAAGTGGATGCTGCGCACCAGCCAAAACAGAGTGGGCTGCTGGGAGAGCTTGGATGGCCCCTCCACACCCAGCATCCCAACATCCCATTCTGCAAGTACATAATGAGCCCTCAAGTCTCTACAGCACCACGGAAAAGGTCTGAGACAAATGCTGTCTCTGCAGCCAAATGCTCTGCCTCTCTATGTCTGCAGAGACTGAAAGCAGGTTCTACACAAAGCCACTGGTTCCCTACACAACAGGAACGAGCTGCAGTGTGGTGACCAAACTACAGCTGTACTGATGCTCCCTGTGGAGCAGCAGCAGCGAGGTCAGCAGCGCCTCGGCTTGGCTCAGTGAGAGAGTTCACTCTGTCCTCAGGGACCCAGGTATAACCACCTTCACCTCACGTGGCGTGGCCACCCGGCTCTGGCAGGATCTGCGAGCGTGGGCTCTGCTCCCAGGCAGAGCCACAGTGTGAGTGCAAGCACAGCTCACGGGACCTGCCTCATCAGCAGGGCAGGTACATGGTGAGCCCAAGAAACTGCTGCCTCCACATCTGGCAGCAGCACGTCTGTCCACAAGGTTAATGATGCACCTTGAATCCCAGGTCTCTGTCTACCAGGTGGGGCTGCCTTCCTATTCTGGGATTTCTGTAGTCCCAGACACAAATCAGAAGCATGTCAATCACCCTGTGCTCGACTGCTATTCTGAACCAATCTGTTCCCTTTCCTGACAGGTCTGTCCCCCATTTCACACCAGTGTCCTCCTAGGTATTAGTCACTTCTGCAGGCCTTCCATTCTTGTCTTCCCCACATCCTCAAAACATGAGCACAGCATTAATGAAAATGTGTGATGAATTCTGTAACGGTAGTATCCTTCTCTCCCCATCTTTTAATAAAGACAAGTTCAGCCTCCTCCTGCTACCCACTAACCTGTGCAGCCCAAGCTGCCTGTGACAGCACCAAAGCCTTTCTGCTGCTTGCCAATTTCTGCTCCTTTTAGTCCTCAGCAATACATGCGGGAAGCTCAATGTGTTTCTTCCAACAATTACACAGTGGCCATGAGGTTAGAACAAACCTCCCCTTTTGCTCAAGGATACGTGGTGTAATTTAATCCTTTCTGATGTGTGATTCTGTGTGAGGTCAGAAGGGCTGAAGGACACTTCCCAGCCCCCCCACCCCCGTTTGTCAAGGTGGGTTTGTCACAAGTGTCACAGTCTGAGGAGAGCTGAGGGGGGAGGACAGGCAATTCCCTTTGTATGTCTTTCAAGAGACAAAGCTTTCCCTGGGCATTTATGTAACACAACCACAGATGATAACAGCAGTTGTAAGGTTATCCTTCCCTGCATTCATCCCAAATAAGCCACAGACTTTGTGCAACTCTTCTGCAACTTCTTAAATGTCACACAGTTCACAGGGAGCGAATTCCTCCAAATTTCCCTGGCATTTTCTTCACTCCATGTCACATGGGCCGCTGGGTCACCTTCCCATTTTGCCAGATCATCTCATCATCAAGATACCACAGATCAGTTCACAATCCATGAACTTTGGGAAAGGTCTGTAAGTTACCCCCCTGTATAATGTAACCTGCATAGTCTTCCTCTGCTCTCTCAGCTCCTTCCTGAAATGTGCTGAAGCCACTGCCTAGAAACACAAACATGTCTCCTTATGCTTAGAAAGCCAAGTTCCTGAAGCTGTAACTTCCCTAATGTAACAAAGCCACCAAATTGCTGCTCCAAGCAGAAAAACAAATTATCCAAATGCCTCAAGCCTTGCTAGGAAACGAGGAGAAACCGCAGTGAGGGCAGTCAGAGCCTGGGCCCCAGTAGCAGGGGCCAGTGCACCCGTCACCTCCCACAGGACCTCAGCCAAGCCAGGAACTCCCTCCCCACTGGAGTATTCAATGCCACCCACTTCTCCCTAGCCCCTGGAGCTCCTCGCTCCTGTCCCGCTCCTGTCCCACTCCTGTCCCTCTCAACGCCCAGCCCATTCCCGCACGGCAGCCCAACCCACGGCCACGCTCAGACCCCCTCCTCCACACCCCACCCCACCCCACCC
>VYXB01004225.1:1114143-1129932 GCA_013397135.1 Pachyramphus minor | reverse complement strand
CGTTCGGCCCCGCCATGGGCGGCTGCGTGGGGCGGCAGCGCCGGGAGCGGCCCGCCGCCGGCGGCAACACCCGCAAGCGAGCAGGTGAGCGGGGCTGTCCCGCCTGGGCACCCCCGCGGTCGCGGGCACCGGTGTGTGTGTGGGGTGTCGCGTGTGCCCCTGGGGGTGGCGGGCGCGGGGTGGAGCGTGGACACCGGAGGGGCGCAGTCTGCAACGGGACAGCTTTCCACGCGCACGACCCTGGGATCCTCTCTGTGCCGTCGGGGGTTCCCGGACAGCGGGGGGCACGGTGCGATGCGCGGCCCCGGGAACGGGCAGGCACCGCGGCTCCCGTCCCGGAGGCTTTGAGGGGTCAGGGCTGGGGTGCGAGGCGCGTCCAGCCCAGCCCAGCCCAACCCTTCCAGTTCCCATCTCCTCCTGGAGAGGTGGTGTCCCGGGGGGGGCTGTGGGCTGGCTGGTGTCCCCAGTTTGGGCTCGGCAGGGTCCCCCGGCACTGCGCGGTCCTGCCTGCCCGGCGTCCGTACTGCCCCTACACTGGGCTGCTGCTGGCGGTCGCGACCCTGTACCGGCTGCCCCGTAGCTTCGGGAGGTGCGGGGCGGGCATGGAGCGGCTGCACCGGTCCGGAGAGCAGCGGATGTGCGGGGTCACTGGTGCAGCCCCGCGGCCCCCCGGAGTTACCGGAGCCAGATGCCCGGGTGCTGTGAGGCGCTTCCCCGTGATGCCGCCCCAGGGGTGTCCCGGAGGCCGCGGGGACGGACAGACGCGGCTGATTTTCGGCGGAGGGGCCGTGGGCCGGCGGGATGAATCACGCCTTCCCCTCCCCGCCTCCCCGGCCGGTGCCGTCGCAGCCGGTAATTACCGTGTTTATGGCAGAGCGGTGGTGGGCGGTGAGAGAGGAGGGGCAGGAAGTGTGTGCCCGGGACGGGGCGCCCCGGCCCTTGCCTGCAGCTGGGATGCGGGAGGGAAGGGCGTTTTCCCGTGGGACGGTGCCCGCTGCTCCGGCAGCACGTGCAGGGTGCCGTTGGTGCCGGGCCGGGCTGTGCCCGTGGGCACCCACCCCCACTGCTCCAGATGTGCCAGCCTGCCCCGGGGATGTACAGCTGGTGTGGGTTGGGGTGCTGCCCCCCCCAAGGAGCTGCAGCCCTCCCACCCTGGCACGCTTTGCCCCGCTGGGGTGCAGGTGCCCTCTTGTGGGTGTCAGTGAGGCCTGGGGTCCCTGACTGACTGTTCCCTCAGCTAAGGGGGTATGTGTGGCCATTGCCTCATAAGGCTGCTGTAGCGGAGGGGGGTATCAGATCCTGACATCTGGATCTGTGTGCTCTCTTCCTTTGTCAGGCAACAGCTGACTACAGGGCCTCTGTCTCCATTCCCACTTCTTGCCCCCTGTCAAGCATTTCTGGGCTGGATCACAGTCCCCTCATGATACCCCTGGCAGCTGCTGCTGCTTTCTTGTAGCATGTCCCTTCCTGGGAGACCAGAGCTGTCCTCAGTGCCCAGGTTGGATCCTGCCCTTGCTTTCGTGGTGCAACCAGCCCGTGGGAGCTGCTCAGCAGGTGGTGGAGGATGAAGCAAGGCTGCAGCTGCCCTCACTTGCAGTACAGGGGCACTGCCCTGGGCCAGCAGGTCCCAGTACACAAGGATCTGCAATGGTGGGGAGGGGGCCTCTGCCTGCCCACCTCTGCTGCCGGAGGGGCCCTGCTAAGCAGTGCACCTGCCTGGCCAGCTCCTGCCCTGGCTGGATCTTGCTGTGACCCACTGTGAAAGGGTCCTGTGATGGCTCCCTGCAGCAGGTGACAGTGTTGTCCCTGGGATGGCCAGCTTACCACAGCAGGAACAGGGGATGCTGGTGGCATGCAGCATCCCAATCCTGCCTGGTCCAGGAAGGGAGCAACCAGCACTGCTGGAAGCGGTGTTGTGTGCCATCTGGCTGGTGTGTTCTCCAGGGCCTCCTCCAGGACCTGTTGGCTGGGGCTCCTGCTGGGCAGGGAGCAAGCCCCAGGGCAGTGGAGCCTCCAGGGCACAGCCTCCTGCCTGAGGATCCGCACACTGGGGCACCATGGGGGGCCGAGCTTCAGGCAGGGTGCTGCAGGCACAGGGCAGCACCAGCCAGGCAGGCTGCCAGCCAGATCCTGTTGGCTCGAGTCCGGGCACAGTGAGCGGACGGACCTGTCTGGTGGTGCAGCTGTGGAGAGTTGCACAAGGGGCCAGAAATAGAGCAGCAGGAGATGATTAGAAGGTGTGGGGCCCGGCTGGGTGGCAGCAATAAATTGACAAAGCTTAAGCCCCTGCCTACCTGGGCAAGGCTGCTGGGCATGCCTGTCCACACGAGGCAGCCACAGCCTGATCTTGCTCTCTGCCATGGCTGAACCCATGGCTCCAATCCTGCTGCCTCCCCTGGGCCAGCCTCTTCCCTTTGCTGTGAGCAGAGCTGAGGGAATGGTACTGGCTGGGAATCCTGGCTGTGAGGACACATGCCCCAGCCCAGTGGCCACAACAGTGTGGGGGCATGGTCCTGGGCATGTCCTTCAGGCTGGCTGTGGCCACTTCTCCACTACCCTCATGGGACAGGTGCCGCCTCTGACCTTGCTCTGTCCTGTGGTGCTGCAAATCCCTCTGGCCCAGCACCGTGACTGCTGAATTGGCAGCACTGATTGCTGCCGGTTGCCCTTGCTCCTCCAGGGATGCGGGCAGGATGCTGCCTGCCAGGGATGCTCAGTGCCCAGCCCTGGGGTAGCTGAGCTCCTGTGCCCCTTGAGGATCTCTGGAGTGGATGCCACATGTGTCTGGCTCTGGGCTGGGTGCTTCCTGGGAAGCAGATGCTATGCTGGCTCGAGGGTCTTAGGTGGGGTGGGGCAGGTGTGGTACAAAAAAAGAAAGGTCATGTAGTTTCTTGTGTCACCGCACACTTGCCAGGAACAGTTGCCTGTTGAGCTGTGGCTCAAGCCACAGCTGGTAGTAGTGGCTGTTACCCGTGGCTGTGGTGTGTGGCATCACCTTGCCTGGCAAGGCACAGACCTTCCTGTCTGACTGGAGCCTCCCTTTCCCTGTGCCCTGTCCCTGCAGGACTGGTGCTGCCTGGCCCCAGGGAGAGGGGTGACAGGAAGGAGCTGTTGTCACTCATTGTCCCCAGCTCAGCTGGGAGTGACAACAACTCCTTCCTGCACCATGCATCCGGCCGAGCCATGGGGCTGATGGGACAGGGTTGTTCCCAGGAGGCCACAACCTGGTGCAGGAAGGGCATGGTGGTGTTGGACTGGCATGGGGGTGGCCCAGATCCCTGAGCAGTGTTGGCTGCTGAGGGTCTCTGGGGACATGGATGGGGGCTGTTTTGTGGGGAACCAGCTCAGTTCAGCCCATTGCTGGGGCAGCTGTGGGCTGGCAGCCCTCCACCACAGCCATACCCTCTGCCCCCCTGATGCCCTGGACAGTGTGTGCCTGCTGCCTTGCCTGCAGCTGGTCCCTGTCATCCTGGAGCGGGCAGAGGGGACGGTGAAGTCCTGACCCCCCTCTGCTGCAGCTCAGCCTCCGTAATCCCCTTCTCATTCTGACTGACCAGCTTATTTCCTGGCTAATTCCCCAAGCTATAAATACTGCTCTGCCTCAAAGGCTCCTGAGGCCCCGTGGCCACCTCATGGGGCAGCAACTGGTCCCCCTAATATGGGGGACAGGAACCCTTGTCCTTTCTGAGGGCAAAGGGTGTCACTTGTGGGAACAACTGCTATGGGGCCAGTGAGATCTTGGGCAGGGCTGTCTCTAGCCCCGTTCCCCCTGGCTGCAGTAGGGACTGTCCTTCACCAGACAGGGTGATCCCTCAGATCCTCGCTGGGTGTGAGGGGTCCCCAGTTCTCTGTGGATATGGGGGAAATGGGTGTCTCAGGGACCAAGGGAGAGCCCTGTCCCTTGGCTGAGTATCCCCCCTACTCCCCAGGCCGCAATGAGCCCCTGAAGAAGGAGTGTCCCAAGTGGAAGAGCGATTACCCCATGACAGATGGACAGCTGCGCAGCAAGCGGGACGAGTTTTGGGACACGGCACCTGCCTTCGAGGGCCGCAAGGAGATCTGGGATGCCCTGAAGGCAGCTGCCTATGCCGTGGAAGCCAATGACCACAGCCTGGCCCAGGCCATCCTCGATGGAGCCAGCATCACCCTACCCCATGGTGAGGGTCAGCACTGGGGGTGTGGGTGGGGTGGGTGCTGAGTGCCTCATATCTGGGCACATGGGGATCTCCGGTTGGAGTGGAGAGGGACACACAACTGTCATCCACACGGCTCAGCCCAGCCAAGGGGGCCAAGGCAGGCTCTACCACACTGCCTGGGGTGGCCCTGTCCCTATTTGGGTGGTCCGTGAGGATGACCTCCCTCAGCATCTTGTCATACTATCCCCAGGGTCCCTGACGGAGTGCTACGATGAGCTGGGCAACCGGTACCAGCTGCCTGTCTACTGCCTGGCACCTCCCGTCAACCTGATCCTGGAGCGGAGTGAGGAGGAGGCCGTGGAGCCGGCCGAGCCCTTGCCCAATACCCGGCGGGAGTTCGCCCTCAAGGTGCGGCTCTCCACCGGCAAGGACCTGCGGCTCAGCGCCAGCATGGGCGACACCATCGGGCAGCTGAAGAAGCAGCTGCAGGCGCAGGAGGGCATTGACCTGGCCTGGCAGCGCTGGTTTTTCTCAGGCAAGCTGCTCACTGACCGCACACGACTGCAGGAGACCAAGATCCAGAAGGATTTTGTTGTGCAAGTGATCGTCAACCAACCCCTGCCACTCAGGAACTGAACCACCCCCCACTGGTTGAGGGGAGAGGGGAAGGGGCTGGGGGACAGTGGCACCTCTGTGGATGCCCCAGGCCGTGTTCCAGCCCCTGCGGAGCAGCCCCTGCTCCCCCCTGAGGCTGTCCCCTACCAGGGTGACCCACCAGGAAGGTTTGCATGGGGCTCTGCCACTGCAGTGGCCCCTCTTGCCTGGGGACACGGGCAGGCGCCGTGTTTTCTGCAGGAGGTTCGAGACCAAATGTTTCTGGGGCTGGGGCTCCTCTGCCAGGCTGTGCTGGCGGGGGGAGGCTGTGACCCACTGGGCTCTGGCTCCCCCTGGCCTGGAGACCTGTGGGACGCTGGGCTGGGTGGAGATGTCTCGCCTCTGTACATAGTCTGTATTTATCAATAAAGCCTTTTCATCCTTCCTCTGGCCTCAGGAACAGGTTGGAGGTGGCTGTCACCCACAGCCCCAGGAGATCCCCTTGCCTGTCCTATATCTTCTCCCATGTCAGGATAAGCACAGGATGGCTAAGGGTAGCCTGGACACCCCAGCTCTGCTGCCCAGTGCTGCCCTGACCCTGTCCTGCAAGCTCTGACCCTTTGCCTGCCTGGACCCTTCTGCAGCACATCCTCCCGCTGTCATCCTGGCTGCTTCTCAGTGTGGGATGACCACCTCCCTTTCCCAGTGCTTCCCCTCTGGAAGTTTAAGTCTGTGTCTGCCCTGGTGCCAGGTGGGACAGTCTATGGAGGGGGAAAATCCCAGGACCACCTTCGTGGCCTGTCCTGGTAAAAATAGTGCCTTTGTCACCTAAGGGTGGCCCTGGGGACTGCCCAGGAGGGTGACAGTGACGTGTTGCCATCTGTCCCTCCCACAGGTCCTGTGCTGGGGGATAGTGCCCAGCGCATTAACTGTTCCAGCACATGGCAGTGCTGGCCTCATCTTACAAGGGGAGAGTGCTCAGAAGGGTTGAACAATGTTCCTGCTGCCGGGAATAGCTGCCAGCTCTGCCTGTCAGCTCCACGTGAGGCTAGTCCTGCTGCCAGGCTGCCATGTGCAGCGGAGGAGGCTGGACAGCCACAGGGACCCTTGGCAGGGCTGCTCGGAACGTTCCACACCTGAGGTCATCCTCTAAAGCAGCACAGAGGAGCTGTGACTTCTGGCATCCCATGCTGCTTGCTGCTGGCTGAGAGGCTTGGGAGGACCCATTGCCTTCCATGGGAGTGGGTAGCCCCCCCCCCCAGTCCCAGGTGCTGGGAAGCCTTGGGCAGTGCTGGTGGCTGCTGCAGCATCTGGTTGCACAGAGATGTGGTAATGGGAACCATGAGGAGCATTTTGAAT
The DNA here is from genome assembly GCA_013397135.1 of Pachyramphus minor. Lineage (NCBI taxonomy): Eukaryota > Metazoa > Chordata > Aves > Passeriformes > Tyrannidae > Pachyramphus > Pachyramphus minor. The sequence continues at coordinate 1,123,843 of VYXB01004225.1, read as the reverse complement.
GCCTAGGGTGGGTTGCATAGGCACTGTGCCTATGGGATGACCCCGGATCACGTCCCTGCTCTGCTGAACCTCTCTTGACTGACTGCTGTGAGTTCTGTGTACCCCAGCTCCTCATTACAAGCACAGGAGTCCTGGGCAATCCGTGGGGTGGCAACGGGTCTCTTTAAGAGCGGGGCTGGAGAGGTGAGTTAGGGCCACCAGAAAGCAGGAGGGTGAGCTCATGGCAAAGCTGCCCCAGTCACGTGGAGCAGCCACAGCTGTTGGTGCCCTTGGGCTGCAGGACCGAGGGGCCGGCAGCATAAAGCCCCACAGCCAGTGGAGCTGCCGGCAGCACCAGGAGCCAGGAGTGGGCACTCCCTGCCCGTGGTGGCAAGGAGAAAAGGATACATCCTGCACAGGACTGTGCACTGCAGGCAGACATGGAGCTGGATGTGGAACGAGCCAAGGAGCTCATTGAGCAGAAGCTGGCAGAGGAGGAGGAAGAGGAGAAGGTGGGTCCATACTGCAGGGGAACCTGCCTGGGCAGTGGCAGGGACCACCATTGTGCTGTGTCCATCCTTAGGGACTTGAATGTGAAGAGGCTGGCACCAACCTTGCCATCCTGGGGGATGCAGTGAGGTAGCCAAGGGCTCTCAGGGGAATCAGGTTCCCAACCTGGCAGCTCTTGCCCATGGGGCAGAGCTGAGCAGCAGGCAGGTGCCCAGCTTTCTAAGTAGGATGGGTGGGCATGTGCAAACCCAAGGGCTGCCAGACACCCTGTAGAGCTCAGTGGCAAGCTGGGAGCTGTGTCCAGAGCCACCTCCACTGGCAGGCTAGTGATGAAGACAGTGGGGCTGCTCTGTGCCCAGCCAGGACCATGCATCCCCCACTGTGCCTGTGTAGAGACTAAAAGGGAATGGCACACGGGAGCCGCCAGCTGTGGAGCGGATGAACACACCTGAGCTGGAGGAGGAGAAACGCCATGGTCCCAGGAACTGGGGCCTCGAGGCCATCAAGGTGAGGGGGTTGGAGTGTGGGAGGGCCAGGGGTAGCTGGGCACACAGAAGTCAAACGGGACACTGCACGTCCTCACCAGGGCCAGGAGAGGGTGCGGAAGAGTTCAGTGGATCTGCGGCGAGAGATCATCGATGTGGGAAGCATCCAACGACTCATCGAGCTCCGCAAACAGCGTCGGCAGCGCCAGGCAGAGCGGGCAGCCACCCCTGAGCCTCCCCAGCCACCTGAGCCCCTGGAGATTGTACGTCAGTGGGTTCCAGGCTGCAGGAGGGGGTTGGGACAGAGGCTGGAGCATCCAAGGGCCACTCCCAGGTCACCCTGCCAGTCAGGGACCTCCCTGGGGAAGCAGGGCAGGGGCTCCCCATGTTGTCTCCTCTCCTGCACCCCTGTGATGCCCCAGCCCTGAGCCTGTCACACTGCCAGGTGGGTCCTGTGGAGCCAGAGACCTTCCTGCGAGCCGCTGTTCAGGGCAAGATGCACATCATCGAGAAGTTCCTGGCAGACGGTGGCCCCGCCGACACGTGTGATGAGGTAACATCCCCGACAACCACTGACTGCCCTCTGCCTGTGCCCTGTCACCATGTCCCACAACCATGCCCCTGCCTGTGGGCAAGGCCTTGGACCCCTGGGACAGGACTGGAGGTACAACCAGACTGGGCCAGGGGAGGATACATCCATCCACCAATGTGGCACCTTGCTCCCCAGTTCCACCGCACAGCCCTGCACCGCTCCTCACTGGAGGGACACATGGATATCCTGCAGAAGCTGCTGGACAGTGGGGCCACAGTTGACTTCAGGGACCGGGTGAGGCTGCATCCTGAGCCCAGCTTCATGCTGGTCTGAGCCTCTGGGCATGGTGCAGTTGGAACTACAGTAGGATTGAGGTCTCTGCAATGGGGCAGTGCTGTCCCTGCCACAGAGTTGGCTGCGGGCAGGGTTCTGCCAGTTCAGCTTGGCCACAGGGACCAGCTGGAGTGGGGGATGGACACAGGGTGGGGGTGTCCCCTGCCATAACACATTCCTGTGTGTCCAGCTGGATTGCACTGCTGTGCACTGGGCCTGCCGGGGTGGGCACCTGGATGCTGTCAAGCTGCTGCAGGACCGTGGGGCAGACCTCAATGTGAAGGACAAAGTAAGCAGGGCAGAGCTTGGGGTCACAGGGTTGGGGGCAGGGACATACCCCAGGCAATTGGGCTGGCCCTGTGCTGAGTTAGCAGGGGTGGATGCTGATCTCCCCTGATGCCCATTTCCCCTCTCAAGCTGCTCAGCACACCCCTCCATGTGGCCACCCGGACTGGACACCTTGACATCGTGGAGCACCTCATCCACTGCGGGGTGGATATCAATGCCTCAGACAGGGTAAATGCTGGCACCCCTGGACAGCACTGGGGGGGCAACACTGATCCGCCTCCTGACCTCTCCAAAGGCTCCTAGCATCCACAGTGGGGCACCTCTGGGCACACACATCCCTGCCACATGCAGGGTGGTGGCAGCCACAGCTAGGGCTGGGACAAGCACTGGTCCCTTTGTCCTCATGGGGAGGTGGGTGTGCTGGGAGCTGGGGACAGGCAGGGGATCCCTGTCCCTGGACCACAATCCCCAGTGAGGCTGTGTCTCTCACAGGAAGGGGACACTGCACTGCATGATGCTACCCGGCTCAGTCGCTACAGGATCATCAAAAAGCTGATCCTGCATGGGGCTGACATGATGGCCAAGAACGAGGTGAGCATGGGGGAAGAGCACCAAGGCCATTTGCTGACCCACCATGTTGCACCACTCCAGCCCCAGCTTCTCTCTACTTGCGCTTGCAGGCTGGCAAGACCCCGACGGACCTGGTGCAGCAGTGGCAGCTGGACACGCGCCAGGCACTGGAGACCAAGGAGCAGCCACAGGGGGAGATGGAGGTCCCTGCATGATGGCATCAGGAAGGGACCAGGGATTAGGCTTGGCTACAGGGATGAAACTTGTCTGTGTCAATAAAAGTCATCAAAGAGCAGCACTCAACTCCACAGTGCTATAGGGCTGGGCACTGGTGTTGATGGGCCTAGGGAAGCTGGGTTATCCCAGGAGCAGGTTCTCTGGCAGCATGATGAGCCCTGCCTCCTATCACAGGAACTCAAGTGTTGGTGATAACAGGACACAAGGACACAAGTGGTTCAAGGACAGGAATCCTTGCTGCAGGACATCCTGGTTGCTCACAGTCCTTTAAAGTCCCACCTGGGCAAGCTCAGGGAGGAAAAATTCATGGAGGGCAGCTCAAGTCCATGTGGTACTGGCAGCTGGGACTGTGCCAGAGGGCAGCAATTGTACCCCTGCTGGGCAGCCACTCTGTGGGGCTGGATGGCTGCTTGTCCTCCTGCCCTATCCACTGGAGCAATCCCTGGGGACACATGGTCCCTTTGCAGGTTGGGACCTTTCTGCTGAGTGCAGTGCTCACTACTCCCAACCCAGAAATGCTCCCACTCATCTGTTTACAGGAAACCCTATACTAACAGCTGAGGCAGGTGATCCCTGCCCACAGCCCACAGACTGCCTGCAATGCCTGGTTCTGCCCTGGTCCTGCAGTCCGGCCCTGTAGGAGGCAGAGGGATGGCTGTCAGGTCTGGCAGGCAGAAAGGAAAGCACAGCTGGGGTGGCTGGGGTGCTGAGCTCCTGCAGCCAGCTCCTGGAGCGGGGAAGAGCATCCTGAGCTCACCTAGTACCAGCCCCCATCTCATCTGCCCAGCAGGATTGCGGGTCTCTCACGTGCCTTGTCAAACATTAACAGCCCTCAGCAGGGCAGGCAGCACAGCCAGCGGCAGCACCCAGACCACCATGGCACTCAGCACCCGCCTCGCCTCATCTCTCTGGTCCACCCTGGCAGCTCTGCGCTGGGCAGCCCCCAGGCAGTGCCGGGGGCTCAGCACTCCCCACGGATCAGAGCCCTCACTCGACCTCAGGGGCATCTTCCCACCCCTTGCCACCCCCTTCTCACCCACAGGGGCAGTGGACTATGCCCAGCTGGAGGGGAACCTGTCCCGCTACACCAGCATCCCCTTCCGAGGTAAGCATTGCCTGCTCTCCCTCTCCATGCAGGCTCCTGTCAGATCCCTGCCCACCACAGAAATTGTGTGGCAGTGTGCAGGCAGCCTGCCAGCTTCCCAAGGGTGCTCAGCCTCCAGCCAGACTTTGCTCCAGAGCTGGCAACCCCTCGGGTGACCCACCTGGAGCCCTTTGCACAGCACGTGTCTGGGCACATATGTGTGTCCTTGCACACCCCCATCACATGCCAGCGTGTGCTTGCATGCACACTCCACACAGCTGCAGGCTTGCATACATCCTCCACATGTAGCTGTAGCTGCACACACTGGTCTACCCTGTGCCCTATGGGTGTGCTTGCACCCCTGTGCACACACACATTCATGGGATATGTATCTGTTGATTGTCCAGGATGGATGGATGATAGGAGAGGGGCTGCAGAAGAGGCTGGGGGTCACAAGGATATGCCCCGGGGTCTCTTTTCTTCTGACCAAAGTGTCTAGGGCTGCAGGGATGTAGGAAGGGCAGGGCATGCAGAGACCCCTTATTGGGTGCCAGCAGCAAAGGGAGTGAGAGGGATTGGGGTACTTGGAAGTACCCTCCCCACACTTGTATTCCAGGGCTGGTGGTGCTGGGCTCCAATGGGGAGTATCCCTACCTGGCGCCTCGTGAGCGGCTGGAGGTGGTGAGCTGCGTGCGCCGGGCTCTGCCCAGGGACCATCTGCTGCTGGCCGGCTCGGGCTGCGAATGTGAGTGCCTGTGTGGGTAGTGCGGGAGGCATGCGTCCCCTCAGGGACACCCCTCACCCCTCTGCCTCATCCCCAGCCACCCAGGCCACCATCGAGCTGACTGTCAGCATGGCAGAGGCGGGGGCTGATGTGGCGCTGGTTGTGACACCCTGCTATTACCGGGGTGCCATGACCAGTGCTGCCCTGGTCCATCACTATACAGAGGTGAGCCATGTCCAGGGCCTGTGGCAGTCTCAGCTGGGGCAACAGCATGGGGAGCATGTTCAATGTGTCTCCAACCCACCCAAGCCACTGAGCTCTGTCTGGCTGCCTGCAGGTCGGTGATGCATCCCCCATCCCCGTAGTGCTCTACAGTGTCCCTGCCAACACCGGCCTGGACCTGCCCATGGAGGCTGTCATCACCCTGGCTCAGCACCCCAACATCATAGGGATCAAGGACAGTGGTGGGGACGTGAGTGGAGCAGGGCTTTCCCAGGGCTGGCTGCCACCAAACCTGGCCCCAAACTAGGAATGGGTAGCTGGAACTTGCAGCCTTTCCCCAGACCCCAGTGCTGCTGGCAGGAGCCATGTGGCAAGGGGAACTGGGTGATGCCTGCTCCAGGGCACAGTGTGTCTCTCCCCAGATCACCCGCATGGGGCTGATGGTCCACAAGACAAGGCAGGAGGATTTCCAGGTGCTGGCAGGATCGGCTGGCTTCCTGCTGGCAAGCTATGCTGTGGGTAGGTGCAGCTGCCCCTCCTTGACTGGGGGCACAGGCGGGCAAGGGGAGGCAGACAAGTGGTGGTGACGCCTGGGAGGTGCTGGCTGGGCACAGCACGCCAAGCTGGCTGCCAATGTGCCCTGGTGCTTCTAGGTGCATCTGGGGGGGTCTGTGCCCTTGCCAACGTCCTGGGGGCCGCCCTTTGCCGGCTGGACCACCTGTGCCGTAAGGGCCAGTGGCAGGAGGCCCGTGACCTGCAGCACCGTCTCATCGAACCCAACACAGCAGTGAGCAGGCAGCACCCCTGGGATGCTGAGGGGAGGGGATGCCAGGCCATGGCAGACCCAGGGGAAGGCAAAAGGTGGAAGTCCCTGGGCCTGCAGGGGGTGGATCAGCGGTCCAGGGCAACAGGATGGCATAGCACCTGGCCAGTGAGCTGAGCCAAGCTGGAGGTGACAGGGTGGGAAAAGCCAGCCCTGCTATGTTAAGGAACTGCATAGCAGCAGGCAGCAGGAACCTGCCTGACCCACTGTGAGAGCCTTGCTGGCTATTTATAGGCAACAATATGGGGAACAACTGCTCCTTCCCAGGCCCCCCAGCCCACTGTGGAGTGGCTTGTCCCTGCTGCAACGAGCCCACTGTGCCACAGGGCTGGTCCCCTGTACAGCTGTGTTCTGCACCCCCATCCCACAGTGGGCAGTTCACGGGGTGTTGCAGTCACCTCACACCCCACCCAGCCTTGCAGCCCCACATGGGGAGGGAAGGAGTAAGCAAGGAGTAGGGGCTGCAAAGCAGACCCCACAGAGCATGCTGGCCCATGGGAGCAAGCCCCCTGCATCCTCCCTCCCACAGGTCACCCGCCAGTTCGGGGTCCCAGGGCTGAAGAAGGCCATGGAGTGGTTTGGCTACTATGGGGGTCCCTGCCGTGCACCACTGGCCCCACTGAGCCCTGCCCAGGTTGAAGAGCTGAGGAACACCTTCAGCACTAATGGCTGGTTGTAAGGTGTCCCCCATCTGCCCCTTCCCACACTGTGAAGGCACAGGAGTCAGGAACCCCAGAAAATGGGGACGTGGTGGGGACACTGGGACATGGCTGTGCTGGGCAGAATGGGTAAAAGGGACAACTCCTGGCCAGCCTGCATCCCTGCCAGCCACCAGGGGCCTGTTGTCCTCACCTGGGAAAGGGTGGATCCTTGTTCCATGAATAAACGGGCTGTCCTCTGTGTCTGCAGTCCTGCCTAGACAAGCCCCCCACCCCATCCCTGCTCCCGGCAAAAAGAACATGGCACAGGCATTTGGCAACATGGTTTACTCAGCTGAGGCCTGTGCAGGCAGCAGCACAAGGCAGGGTCACAGCAAGGCACGGGACCAATGTGGGCAGAGACTGGCAGGCAGGGCATGGCCCCTGCAGCCCCGCTCCAGGCAGTGAGGGCTGCCAGGACCCCTGTGCCACAGCCAGCTGGACCACACTGGGGGTGAAGGAGAACATGCAGCAAGGAGATGAAGGATGCATGTGGAGGGCAAAATGGGGAGCTGTGTGCCCCCTGCCTGCCCCTTTGCCATGCCTCTATCCCCTCCCACCCTGCCCAGGCCCCCTGTTCCAGCCTTGCCACCCCATGCAGCCCTGCTTGTGCCTCTCATCCCAGATTCCTGCTGACCCTGCTCCTTGTTCATGATTGCTCCCACCTTCCACCAACATGCAGCAGATATGCGCCAGGCTGGGCATCCCCCCATCCCCCTTGGTGGGGATGCTGCTGCTGGTGTCACCAAGGCAGTGGGTGAGGCAGATCGCCACAGGGATGAGGGGAACACAGCCCATCGGCTGGCCTCAAGAGCAGGCTGGGTTCTTCAGGGACACCATGCCACCCTACCCAGGGCATGCAGGGGGATGGCCAGTCACCCAGAACTGAGGGTGCAGGCCACAGTGTGCCAAGGGTGCCCATCCTGCCTCCAGACCAGGACAATGAAGCAAGCCAGGAGCTGTCCCTTTGGGGGCACATGGTCCAGCCAGCAGCTCCCAGCCAAGGCACCCTGGCAGTGGGGTTGGGGACCAGCCCCTATCCCATTGCTCCATCCTCTGCAGCAGGCTTGCAACCCTAGTGGTCCACAGTCTTCCTGGGAGACAGAGGGGCCAAGCTCCAACCACCCTGCCCTCCTGCTGCTCCAGCAGGTGCCAGGGCTACAGCCAGAAAGAGAAGGCACCATGGCTGCCCCGGGGCACTTGGGTGGAGAGCGGAGGGTCCCATCCCCTCCAGCAGCAGGGGTTCGGCAGGAGGATGCTTGGTGGGGACAAAGGGCCGGGAGGCACCCAGCAGTGCCACATCCCTGCTCCAGGGCCAGCAGGGCCAGCCAGTGCCCAAGTAGGGGAGTCCCTGCTCTGGCAGGAGGGGATGTAGGACACCGTCATGCTGTCAGGTTGTGGGCAGACTTGGAGGCACCCTGGGCCCTCTGGATGATGGCTGTGCACTTCTCCCGCCGCAGCAGCTTGTTGTTCTCAAAGAAGCCCTCGTTGCGGGGCACCCCGTGGGAGCCGTCAGGGAAAGTCAGGAGACCTGGGAAGGGAGGGAAGGGCTGGGAGTGAAGGGGCAGGGAATAGCACCCACCGGGGATGGGGCCAGGGGATGAAAGGACAAACTGGGAGATGCTGGAAGGGGCTGTGCTGAGCAGGGGCTGTGTGGATGCCTGCACCATGCCACCAGGCACTCACCAAAGCCGTACACACGCCCGCCTTTGAACTCGCCCTCAAATGTCATGTTGTCACAGCGGGTAAAGACTCCAACGCCGTTGAACTTGCCCTGCACAAACTCCCCCTCGTACCTGAGTGGAGAGGAGCTCCTGAGGCAGCAGCTCCCCATAGCAAGTGGGGGTGCCCGGGGAGGTGTATGTAGGAGTGCCCACCTGGAGCCGTCAGAGAAGGTGAGCACACCACAGCCGTGGAACAGCCCGTTCTCAAAGTGCCCCACATAGGCGGTGCCGTCAGCAAATGTCAGCTGCCCAATGCCGTGCCTGCGACCTAGGTTGAGGGCAGAAACGGGCAGTGCTGGACAGAGGCAGGACCTACCCCCATGTGGAGCTGGGCAGGCATATGGGGGCTGCTTGTCCCCCAGCACAGACAGCACCGTCCCCTCCTGCCCCATCTCACCTTCCTTCCACTCGCCGCGGTACTCCTCCCCGCTGGAGTAGGTGAAGGAGCCTTTAGTCAGGGTCATGGCAACAGCCTCCGGCACAGCAGGGCAAGAGCTGGCAGGAAGAGGCACAGAGAGCTGCTGGGCAGGGAGAGCAGTCTGGCTTGCACACAGCCCCTCCATCCCCTCATCTCACAGAGCGGCACCTGTCTGCCCCGGGGATGACTCGGCTGGGGCATGGCGCAGATGAGGAGGTGACCCCAGGAGCACAGTCGCCCTGCCCTGGCTCTGAAACCCCAGCCGTCAGGTTCGGGTTGCTGCCCGCCCCACTGCAGGGCTCAGGGCGATGTGAGCCCATGGGGGTCACAGCCCTGTGAAACGTGAGTGAGCAGAAGGAAGAGTAGTGTGGCAGGAGCTATCTGTCTCCAGCCTGGCACTCTGGCAGAATCCCAGCGGTCCTGCACCATGCAGGCTCAGGCCAGGGGCCACCCTCAGCTCTGCCGGGGCAGTCCCAGGCAGAAACAGGTATTTTGGAGAGGAGATGCTGGGTTGTGCTTGGTGCCAGCTCGTCGGGGGAGGGAACAGAGAGCTTGTGGCATTTCTAGCTCCAGCATCATGGATGGGCAAACCTGGCTCACTCCCAGGGATGGGAGGCCACTCCTCCTAAAAGGGTCAGCGGAGAGAGGACCCTGAGGCTTCAGGGCTTTGCTCCACTATCCAGGGCTTGCAAACCTGCCTGCAGACAGCAAGCAGCACCCGGAGACTGTACACCCCTAGAGCCGCTGCCATGCAGCACAACCCTCCCTAGCACACAGGGAAGGCACCAGCACGGAGACAGCCCCGCGGCCTCTCCCGCAGCTGCCAATGCGGCTCTAGCAGTGCCCGTGAGGGAAAGGGACTCCCCGCATGCAAAGGGAGTGTATCTGCTCACACTCGGCTGCGAACCACCCGAGCGGTGCGTGCTGAGCCACGCGAACCGGGGAGCACAGCGGGAACTTGCCAAGGCTTTGTGTCCAGAGAAATGGCCCAAGGCGAGGCGAGCGGCGGCTGAACAGTGCTCTCTGCCGATGGCAGCGCCCGGGAGCTCATGGCCGGCTCGCAGCCCGCAGCC
>VYXB01004225.1:1083711-1104143 GCA_013397135.1 Pachyramphus minor | reverse complement strand
ACCGTCGGCGGCATCTGCGGCGGCCCTCGGGTGTCCGATGGGCCGGCGGGAGGAGAGGCGGGAGGCGGGGCGGGGAGGAGAGGAGAGGAGAGGAGAGAGGCCCCGCGCGGGGAGGACCGTAAAAGTGCCAGATGTTTGGCAGCGGCTGGGGGAGGAAGTCGCTGCCGGGGCCCTGAGTCCCGCCCGAGCCGCGCCGGAGCAGGCAGGACCGCGCCATGGTTCGCACGGCTCCCCCGTCAGTGCCGCCTCCCCCGGGGCCGCCGGCCCGCGGCTCGCTCAGCCTCCACCGCGCCTACCTGCGGAGCCCGCTGGGCTTGCTGCGCCTGGGGCAACTGGCGCTCGGCGCTGCCTTCTGGGTGACGGTGGCGGCTCACAAGTACGAGGGGGCGGCCCACTTCGCCCTTTTCGCCGCCGTCCTGGTCTGGCTCCTCACCCTGGCCCTTTTCGGGCTGAGTCTGCTGGGGCGCTGGGAGCTGGTGCCCTGGCTGGGCTCCCGCTGGCTCCTCACCAACCTGGTGCACGACCTAGCACTGGGTGTGGGGCTTTATGCAGCCGCCACTGGCATCATGGGCCACAAGGCTGGTCAGAGAAGCTATTGCAACCTGCCAGGCTACAGCCAGCACTGCCTCTACGGTGCCTACCTGAGTGCCTCCATCTGCGGGGGCATCACTGCCTGCCTGTACCTCTTCTCCGGGCTCTACTGCCTGTCACGGCGTTGCCGGGACCAGCGCGATATCATCTGAGACCTTGAGCCACTTGGCTCCACTTCTTCTTTCTCGCGGACAGAGCACAGCCCCTCTCTGGGACAAAGTGACCCTGCTGCCCCATCCCCTCCTGGCTGACTGCACTGCAATGCCTCCAGAGACCCCTGCACAGATGGATGGACAGACAGAGGCCTTCCCCAAGCACACCTTCCCCTGCAAAGCACCAAGACAACGTGGACACCCAGCTGCTGCACAGGCCCTTCTCCCACTTCTCCCACCAAGGAAGGACCCAAGTGGAGAGCCCCTAAGAGGGACACCAATTTTTGGGAGCCCCTCCAGGACCTCTGCCAAACTCTCCTGCTCCCAGCCTTGCAGATGCTGCATGCTCAGGTGGGTGCTGACCTCTCCCCAGGGTGGAGGGGACCTGGCCTGGGGGAGCTGAGAAGGGGGCAGTGGTGCCTAGTGGGGTTGGGTGGGCATAAACCACCCCAACCCACTGGCAGCCCCTTCTCGCCATTCCAGCTGCATGGCGCCTCTGCAATTCCCTAACGGAGGCTCTGAATTCGGCTTCCCCAGCCTGGGCCCCTCCTTCTGTCTGGCCTGAAAACATCCTTCATCTTATCGGAGCCCCATGGGGCTCAGCCCTTCCCTGCCCTGCGCTCTGGGGGTGTGGAGACACCCGGGTACCACACAACCAGACCCAGTGTCACCCCAGGTCCAGTCTGGGGGCTGAGCAGGGCAGCAAGGCCTCCATCACTGCAGGATGAGGGGAAGGACGAGTGCGGTCTGTTACCCTGAGCAGGGGGTAAATTCATCCAACCTTGGAGTTTGTACAATCCCAGCATGGGGTCAGGTGCCCCTGGGGGTTCAAGGGGCCAGTCACGGGGTTGTTGCCCTGCTGTTCTGCAGAGAGGTTTGTGGTTCCGAGCCACCCAGAGCCACTGAAGCAGACTGGGGCCAGGCTGCTCCAAAAGGGACAGGCACAGCCTCGCTGATGCTTCTGGAGACTGGCCTGCAGCCCTGCCTGGTTCTGCTGCACTTGGTTTATCATCCCAGAAGATTCTGATCTCTGGACTCTCTAACTTCATCTTGGGACCGGGCACTGCCTGGAGACTGTGGCAAAGTGGAAGGGAAGGGTGAGCATGGCAGCGTGGCAGTGCTGGGCTGCTGCTGGCACTCTGGCTGTGGGGGAACTGGGACTGGGCATTGTGGGGACACAGCCTGTCTTGGAGAACAGGAGAAGAGGACACTGCCACTGGAGCCAGCCCAGCCTTGGATCAGCCTCCACAACCCACCAGATGCCAAGCCCTGAGGAGGCCATGTAGAGCCAACTGGAGAAACAGGCAGCCAGAGACAGAATTTTTGGAGGACCACCACATCAGGGCTGCCCTGCCACAAGCCCTCCTTGCGCTGCCTGGAGGCAGATCCTGTCCATTGGTCCTGGTGTGAGGGAGGGTCTGCCCCAGTCTCTGCATGGGCTCAGATCAGTGGGGTGGGTGTCCCCAGCAGCCGGCCACAGGGTCTGGCTGTTGCCTGAGGTTCCCTGGTACCTTTTTTGGGGTGGGGAGCAACAGCTGTGATCCTGCTGGGGCTTGAAGGGGTTTGGGGTTGGCACTGGGTCCCCACTTCCATCATGAGGTGCTGTCCCAGAAGATATCCGTTGTGTTCAGGGGCCCTGCCAACCCCCGGGCCATGTGTCCTTTCCCTGGGTGGGATATGCTGTCCCTGCCCTGTCAGGGCTGGTCCCTGACATCACCTGCCTCCGCCTGTTCTGGTGCAACCCCTGGCCCAGGTTGCCCAGAATGCCCTCGGTGCTTCTGCCATCACAAGTGCCTTTCTCTGGCTTTCTGCAGCCCTGTCTGTCATGCTGGCTCTGTCCCCCTACAGCCTCCTCTCTGGTGTCCGTGGATTCACATTCCAAATAAAGCAATGTTGGTGTTCATTGGGAGTCTGGGGCTTTGTGCTGGGGCTGGGACCTGCTGAGAACAAAGTCTGAGCTGGGATTACACCCAGCTCTGTAGCCCTGTAGCCTTTTGTCCTGCTTGGAGCCCCTGGCCGTGGTCAAAATGTCACTTCTTGGTGCCTGGCAGAGCGGAGGGAAACTGAGTTTCCAGGGCTATGTGGCTGTAGGGATGCACTGAGCACAGGATGGAGCTGCATTCCTGTGGGCTTTGTCACTCTGGGCTGAAAGAGCCCTCTGTCCTTAGTCCAGGACACTGCCAGGCAGTCAAGCCCACGCTGTTGGGCCTCCGGAGGGTCAGGGACTGCCTGGGGGCAGCTGGCATCTCCCAGGGCTGGCTCCAGCCCTGTGAGGCACTCTTGGGATGGGGTTGAGCCTTTCCTGTTCAGCAGAGGTTGTGGACAGCCAACAGCATTGTTGAGCCCTCATTGCCCAAGAGTCAGCATAGGGGTAAAACAAGGTTGTATCTCATAAGATCCCCACCTTTTGGCATCAGAGGAAGCCCAGGATCCCCAGAGCATCCCTGGGAGCCAGGAACCCTGCTCTACTGCAAGCACCTGTCAGGACAGCCTGTGGTGCCCAAGGAGATGGGGAGGTGCTGTGCAGGGCAGTGCCCGTGCCCCCAGGACTGGGCTGCTGCGGAGGCACGGGGGGCAGCAGGTGAGCTGCCGGCCATGGTCATGGGCCTGGAGGGAACGTGCCGCTCCTCCTGGGGCCTCCGCGTATGGGGCTGCGCCCTGATCTCTCCCCGGGGACAGAAGCCACAGCAATGGGCTCACGGGGACAAACCCACTGTGCCCGACACAGCTAGGTGCAGGCCATATCAAGATCCAGACTGGGACTGAGCCCTGGACCAGGACTGAAACGGATCCGTGCTCAGTCCCTGATTGGGATGGGATCCAGGCTGGGACTGAGCCCTACACCAGACCAGAGGCGAACCGAGGCTGGGCCGGGACGCTGATTAACCGCGGGACTCGGCCGAGCCCCGTGTCTAGCCCGGACCCACCCTGACGCAGGACCCACCCGGAGCGCCGTGGGCGGGGCCGAGCGGCACCGGGCACCGGAGGAGCCACCACCGCTTCCGGCACCGCCCGCTCCGCCCCGCGGGGGCGGGGCCTGTACGCCGCGCCCCAGTCCGGCTCCCTGATTGGCTGCGCTCGCGGCGCGCCCGTCGCGTCACGGCAGCGGCCTCGGGTCGAGCGCGGTGGTGCCGGTGCGGCCCCGGTGCCGTCATGCAGGCGGTGGAGCGGGACGGGCCGGCGGGCGGCTCCGAAGGGGCAGCAGGCGGCGGTGAAGCCCCACCGGACCCGTCGCCGCCCAAGGCCGCGGCCGCTTTCGACCTGCTGGAGCTGGTGCGGAGCTACCGGAGGCTGGAGCTATACCTGGAGCCGCTGCGGGACGCGGCCGAGGGTGTCCGCTCCCTCCTTCGGTAGGTGCGGGGTGGGCGGGTGACCCGTACCGAGATCGACCCCCGGGCCTCACACCCCTCGCCTCCCCCTGTCTCGGCAGGTGGCAGCGGCCCGTGTGCTCCCTCCTGGTCTGCCTCGGCCTCAACTTCCTCCTGCTCACCCTCGGACAAGGTGTGTGTCGGGGGTCGGGGCCGGTCCCCTCCCTGGACCCCCCCGGGCTGACGCTGTCCCACCTCTTCCAGCCGCCTGGTACTCGATGCTCGCCCTGCTGGTCGCGGTGCCGGCTCTGCTGGGCTACCTGCAGGAGACGTGCCGGGCCCGGCCCTCGGAGCCGGAGCTGGTGCGCAGGAGGTACCACAGCATCCGCAGGGAGGACCTGCGCAAGGTGCAGCTCTCCCGGCAGGAGGCCATCGCCCAGGTCAAGAGCTTGTGAGTCCCTGGGGCTGCCCCAGCTCTGGGGCTGTGGGGGCCTCTGCAGCCGGGAAGGCTTCTCTGGGGCTCTACAGAGAGTCTGGGTTCGTGCCAGGCTGGCCACTGTAACCCGTGTGAGTGTGGGGGAGTCCGGGTGTGTTTGTGAGGCTTTTTTGTGACTGTGAGGTCTTATTCACAGCCTGATCCAGCTGGAGGGGTTTCTGAGTGGGATGTGTTGCAGCTGTGAGGCCGTGTACCGAGTGCTGTACTGGGAGAATCCCACTGTCTCTTCCCAGTGAGTAGGACCGGGTCAGACACCCTGTGGTGGGTTTGGTGGGGAGAGGGGCCCAGCCAGGCCTGTGGAGCTGCATTTGATGTGTTTGGTACTTGGAGAGAACAGGTGGAACACCAGATGAAGGAAGGGGTTTTATGCTGTGGTGTGAGTTGCTCTGACTTGACCACAGTATCCTGCTGTTTTTTGTAGGTTTTATGGGGCACTGCTGGGCACAGTTTGTGTCCTTTACCTGCTGCCCCTCTGCTGGGTCCTGGCCATCGTCAACAGCACCCTCTTCCTGGGCAACACCCAGTTCTACCAAGGTATGAGAACTCCCTGGAAGTGTCCTGTGTGGGATGGGTTGGGAAAAGGCCCTCTGAGGCCAGGGATCCTGCCCTGGGCCTCTCCCAGGGATCCTGCCCTGGGCCTCTCCCAGCACCCTCACATGAGCACAGTGTCGTGTGTCAGGCTTTGCTTGAACCCCCACCAAGGGCAACAGTGCCCTGCGATGGTTCTCAACAGCCCAGGGTGGGTGGTGTGGTCCCAGGGCTTAGCTGTTGGAGGTGAGAGTCTCTCCTGATGTGTGTCCCAGCCTGAGTGCTGTTCTCTTCTCTGCACTGTGGCAAACCACGGCCTGGCAATGCAGCCTGTGCGCGAGCATCACCACCCCTCTCAGTCCTGACCCTGCTCTTCAGGACTTGAAACATGTTCAGTGCCTGTGGCAATGTATGACACAGGCCTGAAAACGTGCCATTGGAAGAGAGAGGAGCTGGAGGCACTACCTGTTCTGTGGCACGTGCTGGAGGAGTATTGGATGTGTCTGAGCTGTGACTAAGGCCCCTACTGTTCCCTATCCTGAGCTGGGGCAGGTGTTGGAGGGGGTTCCTTACTGCCCTAACTTTGATGTGTGAGCTCAGGGTACCTGAGGGGTCAAGGTTGTATGTACCAATGTCCCACCCTGAGCCCTGGAGATCAACTCTTACAGACGGCTTTTGTGTGGTGCGGCTGGGAGAAGGTAAGTGCCACCCTACTCCAGCTGCGTTCCCCCCTTCCCAGTGATAATGGAGCTCAAGGCCTCGATTGAGCAGTGCATGGGCACCAAACCCCTCGAGAGCACTCCAGAGCCTGCTGAACCCTTGCCAGCAGCTGCTGCCCCAGATCGGACCCCCACACCCACCAGCGCAGAGGTGAGATAGGGGCAGGGCTGGCATCTGGGGGGTGGGAGTTGCAGAGTAAGCCCCCTGGGTCTGACCATGCCTGTGTCCCTCTACCCACAAATTTGTTGGAGCTGCTAGCTTTGCTGGAAGCCTGTGAACTACTCCTGAGTTACTGGGAGGCTGCTCTGCTGCTCCAGGGGCTTGGCTCAGTCCTTTTGCCACACAGAAGGATGTGGTGTGGGGAGATGGGGCCTCATCTCACCTTCAGGGACTCGTGTCTTCTCATGGTGCTGTCCAAGGCCTGGTCCATTGTCCTGGAACCTCCTGCAGGAATGTTGGCCCGCCTTTGAACAGAGGCAGGAGAACAGCTGGAATAGCTGTGTGAATCTCTTGGTAGGACCTTACCCCTGGCAGCGTGGAGGAGGCAGAGGAGGCAGAGCCTGATGAAGAGTTCAAAGATGCTATTGAGGTTTGAGCCTGGTGGGACGTGGGCTGTGCCTGAAGGGCAGCTGAGGTGGGAAAGGGCCTTGGTGGGCAAGCTGGGTGCTCAGAGAAGGTGGCTGTGGGGCTGGGTGCCTCTGACTCTGTCTGTGCTCACTCTCGTCTTTTCCCATGCTGCGGGAGAAGGAGAACCAGCTGTTGGTCATGGTGAGTACTGCCATGCCAAGGTATGCAAGAGGGGCATCTCCTCCCAGCTGGGGCTGGCAGCCTTTTCTTGGTTTGCCAGAGGGTTGTGGTGATGCCACGTGGAGCATCCTGCTTGTTGGGTACCGTCTCTGGGGTGGGCTGCCCTGCAGCCCTCAGCGTGCCCCCAGCCACCCCTCCATGATCAACTGGCTCTGCTTTCTGCAGGAGGATGACGAGAGCTCTCAGTGCTCAACAGATTTTGACCTCAGCCTCCCGGACAATGGTTTTATGAGCAAAAATGAGGTGATCCGCAGCAAGGTGTCGCGCCTGACCGAGCGCCTGCGCAAGCGCTACCCCAGCAACAACTTTGGTAAGTTTGGGAGCAGGTGCTGCTTGGGGGAGCTCAGCAGAGGGATCTCTGCTTCCTCTGGTGGTGACCATGAGACTGGGAGTGAAAAGAGTGGTGTGGTATCTGCCAGGGCTGAGCTGATACCTCCAATGACCTTCCGCTCTCCATGGAGAGCATGTTCCCAGCCCTACCTAGGAAAGGCAAGGATGGGAAGGTGCAGCAACGTCATCTCTAAGCTGAGCCTTTACAACAGCTGTGGGTGTTCCTGTACCACTCACAGCTCCAGGCATCAGAGCCCTGCTTGACCTCTGCTCTGTTTCTTTCAGGGAGCTGCACGGGCTGTGCGGCCACCTTCTCTGTGCTCAAGAAGAGGGTGAGTCTTTGGTTTCTACCCCAGCTTGCTGGGTGCACCTGGGGCAGAGGTGTTGCCCATGTCTGGCTTGCCCTGGCTTTCTCCAGCAGCCCAGGTGTCTGGCCTTGGTCTCAGCCCAGATGACCTCAGCTAAGTGCTGGGTGTTGCCATGTGCCTAATGATGCCAGAGATCCCTTGTGCTGTGGAGCATTTGTCCCTTTACTCCTTTGGAAGCTGACTCAGGCCAAACCCACATGTGCTGTTGTAGCTCTGTGTCCTGGTTTAGGCCATGTTCTGTGGCCTGAGAGATTTCTGGTGAAGCAGAGCATGGGTCTGCTTGTGGGAATGACAGGAACAAACACCACCGTGTTGCCTTATCTGAGCCTCTATGTGTGACGCTTGGCACACAGTTCCTAGGCAATTCTGGGAAGGACATACCCCTTCAGGCTCACATTGCGGTCTTCCTGCTACTTCCCCTTCTGCAGACTTGTGGCGCCCTTCCCTTATTCCTGGGTTTGTCTCTTACACACCCGGGACTCACCTCCATCTCTCTCCACAGCGGAGCTGCAGTAACTGTGGGAACAGCTTCTGCTCCAGGTGTTGTTCCTTCAAAGTCCCCAAAGCTGTGATGGGAGCCACGGGTGAGTGGAAAGGTGGAGGAGGGCAGAGCTCCTGCTTCCACCTGTGCTGTCTGCCCAGGGATTTGCCCCAGCCCTGGTGGGGAGGGTAGACAGGACCTGCTCAGTGCAGCCTGGCTCAGGACAGACCAGTGATGGGTTTGCAGTTCTCAGAGCAGCTCCATGGCTGGAGTCCCTAGCCTGTGGTGGGAAAGGGGGAGCACCTCTGACACCTGCTTTCCTTTCCAGCCCCGGACGCTCAGAGGGAGACAGTGTTTGTGTGTGCTCTGTGCAACCAGGTGCTCATCAAATGATGAAACAGACCCAGCCAGCTCCTGTGTCCCGCACTGCCTGACACCTGGGACAGTGGGCAGGCACCCTTGCCACCAGGAACCTGGACTGTTTGGATCCCAGCGTGGCATTCCCCAGACAGAGGATGCTTGCACTCTCTGCTCTTCCTGCTAGCGCCAGGCTAGGGCTTGACCAGCTCTCCTTGCCACACAAAGGCTGGGTCCCTGTGGTGGAACATTGCCCATGGCTGTACCCCATCCCTGCAGCTGCTCCAAGCCCTGGGTGCTCTCTGGCACTTGCTGCGCCCTGCCATGTGCTTGCCCAGGCCCTGTGGCCTGGCTCAGTGATGGAGGAGCCATCTTTCCTTCACCTCGTGGTTGGGGTGGAACAACCTCAGGGCTCTGTCCCTACCTTTCCCAGCACTGTGCTCTAAGTGACTGTATTTTTGGGATCAAGTCGGAACTCTGCCTGCACCCTCAGGAGATGTGGACTCTGGTCATGCTCAGCTGAGGCCCTGCTGGTCACTCCTGTGCTCCTCAGCCTCACCGCCTGCAGGTTTAGTCTTTTACCCCTGGATTTGGATGTAGTGCAGAGGAGGCAAGAGGGTGAGTTTGGGCTGGGCTGTGTGGCCATGTCTCCAGTGTGAGAAGGGGCAGGAGTTGGTGCTGCTCTGTGCACTTAGTGACTGCTGCTTTCTAATACAGATTAATATATAATTGCATATAGAGAATGACCAATAAATCTGTTGACCTTAGCTGGCTCTTGTGTTGTCCCAGTGAAAGCTGTACCAGTCCCATGTGACTCTGATACCTCTGTGGCCCTGGCCCTGCAGGTGCTCATGGAGAAATGGTGTGTCTCTACCACCAGCTCTCCGTGCTTTGCTTGAGTTTCTATCTTCTGTCCTGCTGTAGCCTTATTTGCTCCCTGCTCAGAGCTGTGTGCAGCTGCTCTTTGGCTGTTCCAGGGCTGGACCCTGTTGGGCTGGAGCCAGGGAACACCTCAGCTCTGACAGGAGCTGCTGGGCTTCCTCTGCCTTCCGTGGCTGCTCCTTCTGCCCTACGCGGGCGGTGGTCCCACCAGCTGCCTGTGTGCACAAGGATGACCTTTCCCTGTGTGAACAGCAAAGCTCACAGCTATTCCGGGAATGTGACCCTGGCTGCTGTGCAGCTGGGAACCACCATAGCCTGGGTCCCTGCCAGCCAGCTGCAGCTTCCCCCCAGCCAGGGAATCTGAGGGGGCCAGTGCTCTTAGGCTGGCAGTGCCCACCAGGCTGTGACACTCACCAGTCTGAGAGGTTGCTGGAGCTCAGACCTCACTGCAGGTTGTACATCCCTCCAGTGTGGGAGCTTGTATGGGGCAGCTCCTCTTGGCTGTGGATCATAAACTCCTTACCCTGGAAATCTTGGGAAAAGCATTGGACTTGGCATTGATGATGAGAGTGTCTGGGTTATACTGTGTGTGCAGGGGGACTGGCTCAGCAGTTACTGGCTGCAGTGGAGCAGCTGTAGCAGTGGAGTGGGCTGTGTAGCACCCCGAGAGCTGTGGGGTTATGTTTGTGTATGTGTCTGCAGTGGGATGAGTACTGGCTGGGGAGGGCGAGCTGTAGAGCTCAGACAGCCAACCATGGGAGGCAGAGGAGTTACTTGTCTTTCTAGAGAAAATACTTGGAGCAATGAGCATGATGGCCACATACGTCTGAACACTCCCTGGAAAGATGCTAATGACACGGAATACAGAGGACTACAGATAAACTTGTGCTGTGGGAGATGGGGTTTTATTTACACATTTTAAGTTTTGCAGTGAAATGTTATGATTGACAATGTTTATTCCTGTGGTTGTGTGCTCAGCACTCACTCTCTGAACATACCTTCTAATAATATTTGAGTTTTCTCCTCATTTTTTTTCCCAGTGGCTGGGGGGAGGTGAGGGGGCAGTAACTCCCTGTCCTCAGTGTGAGGCTGGGGCAGGGGCTGGCCGCCCCATGTCCCTGTCTGGCTGCAGGGCGGGGGCACTGGCACATCTCCCTGGCAGGAGCGGGATATGAGTGCCATTTGGGGTTCTGGAGGCTCACCGGTGGGGCTGAGGCCATGCCCAAGGAGGGCAGAGGGAGAAGGGGTCACCTCAGTGCAGTGCAAGGCCGGTGCCCAGTGGTCCTGTTAGCCTGGAGGAGGGTGGGTGCAGACATCCCACAGCTCCAATTTCCCTCTTGTCCCAAGAGGCTCCCTTGTGGCTGGGCCAGCTCGAATGAGATGACACAGTGTCAGGCAGCCAGGCACTGGGTAAACATCCAGGTGGCCACTTTCAGGCCCCCCTCACCTGTTGGGATGGGTGGATTCAAGTGTGCACTGGGTAAACATGACTGGGGTGGGCAGGATGTCCCCCTTGCTGACTGGGATTGGGGGACAGCCAGGGGACTCGAGCCAAGCTAAGGGACAGCACCCTCCTGCCATCAGAGGGGCTGGGCTGAGAGCTGCCCTGGTCCTTGTGATGCTGGGGGGTGGTCCTGGCTGATGCAAGTGTGTGGCACCAGGAATCTTTTGGGAGGAGATGGGAGGTTGTGGCGTGGGAGGTCTGGCGGCTGGGCAGGGCTGACAGGGAGCTGCAGGCAGGGCTTTCAGGTGGTAGGATGTGGAGTGGCCAGAGTTGGTGGCTATCTGGTCCAGGATCTTCCCCCTACTGCACTCAATGCCAGGCTGCTCACATGTACTGCCAGGTCCCAGCCTGTGAATTTGTCCCCTGGGATGACAGAGGGAGAAACCTCTCTGGCAAACACTGTCAGACTCAGCTGTGGGGCTCCAGCAGCAGCAATGCCTCTGTTCCCTCACCCTCCTCATCATGACACCCTCCCAGGGTCCTTGGAGGGGCAGGGGTGCCTGACCCTCCAACCATGCCTGTGACCACTGGGAATTTCAATCCCTTGGCTTGTCTGGGCTGCCCAGACTCAGGGTCTGGCCTGCCCAGACTCAGGGTCTGGCCATGACAACTGGAATGAGGTAGAGCCAGAGCTTGGGGCGACCCTGGTCCCTCAGTTGGCAGGACTGGGACCCCTCTCCCATTCTTCTGGGGTCCCTGAGGGAGCCCCAAGGGGCAGTTGCCCATGAACCACATTGAGCTGGACACAGTCTTCTCTGAGGTGGAATAATTTACTGTAGTGTGTATGGGCAAGGGATGCCTGGGCTGGGTCATGCCAGGGCTGTGTGTGAGGGATGCAGCAGAGCTGGGCTTGGAGGTGGACCCCACACACACACTGACCCATGTGGAATGAGGGGTGAGGAGACTGGGCAGGGGCTGTGCTGTTCTGAGCACTTGGTCTTGAGGGAAACAGTCTGCAGGGACAGTGGGGCAGATGGGAAGCCACCTGCCTTGGCTGGGATAGGTCTTTGCGAAGGTGAGATCCAGGGCTGGGGTGTGAGTGAGGGTAAAGGCATAGGATGTGTTGGTGGGCTGGGGAAGGGACTGCGGGGGCTGAGGGTCTGGGGCATGTCATGAGAGAGCTGGGCAGGGGACATGGATACAGGGTGGGGGTCCAAGGTGCAGCCAAGGGGTCCCAAGAGGGTCAAACAGGGATCCTAAATGAAAACAAGGGTCTCTGGACTGCTGGGCAGCGAGCTTGGGAGTAGCCAAGGGTCTCTGGTGCAGATTAGGGCTCACAAGCATGCAGAGCAAGGGTCCTGGGTTCAGCCTAAACTCCTGGATGTAGGCAGGGGTCCTGGGAGCAGAACAGGGGTCCCAGGGGTGCAGAAAAAGGCTCACAGGAGGAGGGAGGGGTCCTGGCTGTGGATCAAGAAATGCAGCTGGGAATCCTGGGGATGCAGAGCAAGGTTCTGGGGCACAGCAAAGGGGCTGAGGTAAGCAGAGCTGGGATCCTGGGGTGCAGCTAGGGATGCCAGAAATGTGGTGTTGGACCAGTGCAGGAGTCCTGGGAGAGGGCACGATGGGCAGAGTGCTAGTGCTGCCCGGCCCCGTAGAGCAAGGGGTGGTAAAGGGGACAAGGGTAGGAGAACATGAACTTGACTGCGAACTTCATCTCCTTGTTGTGCTTCTGCCAGGGGTATATGGCAAGGAGGAGCAGGCGGCCACCCACCTTGCGGCCCATCACCAGGAAGCTGCCACTGAGGCTGTCCAGCTGGGGGCAGGGGCAGGCGCCTGCGTTCCTCATGTGCAGCACCATCTTCTTGGTGTCCTTGCGCTTGAGCGGGCCCAGCTTCAATACCTTCTTCTTCTGGGCAGCGACCAGCCGCCGCTCCCCATTCTCCTCCGTCATCTCCTTGATGCGCATCTTCACCACTGTGTGGGGCAGCCAAGCATGGTTGGGGGAGGGGGACACTGCTGGGACACTTGGGAGGGGAGGGTCTGGACCAGGCATCTGTGCAGAACAGGGTGCAGCCCATCCCTGGGGTGGGTCTCTGGGGAAGTTACTTTGTGGGGAGGGGAAAGGGGTTATTGAGTGAACCTTCCACATGCCCCATTCTGCCTGGCCCCCCATCAATCTCTTCTGTGGTGCACCCATTCCATGCATGCAAGGTCTTAAGGGAATGGCCAGGGATCTCCCATGGGGCTGTTTCCATACACCCCCACCCTCTGGTCAAGCCCTGCCTGGGCTGTCAGACCTGGGGGAGGCAGACCCCAGCACTCACCAAAGTCACTGGAGCACATCTGCTCCATCATGCCATCTGCCTTGTGCTCCATCTCACACTGGGTGCAGATCTTCGACACTGTGGTGAGAGACTAGTCATTGTCACAGCTTCCTGCTTCTGATACTTGTCACCTGGGCCAGCTCCTGGGCAACACGCTTGGGAGAGCCTCAGCAGCTTCTCTGCTCCCTAGGCAGCTGTGCTGGGGTGATGGGAGGGGCACAGACCATCTCTCTGGCCAGTGTCCCAGCATCCCCCTCAGTGGAGGGGATATGGGGATGCCCTCCCACCTGATGCTGTCACTTTGAAGCACAGCAAGAGTGAGGTGGCCCCAGCCTGAAGGATGTCATCACAGCCCTGATCCTGAGCTGCCTTTGGCTGATGTAACCTCCCCTGTCTGAGGGGACAGACACCTGCAGCAGCAACGTGGGACTGAGACCCACAGGTGCAGTATGCTCTTTGCTCTGGCACCCAGAGGAAGGAGAGGGATATAGATAGCACTGTGGTGGATCTGCCAGTGGCTCCCACCTCATGCCATGTTCTCCCCTGTCCTGGGGCAGCTCTGTGCAGGCAGCTGCATGCCCAGCTCCCTCAAGCAATGAGTGGTGTCTAGACAAGGCACCTCATGCTGCTGGTACTGCACCCACTTGTGCCGTGCTGCAGACAGAGGGTCCTTGGCCAGAACCAGTGTCCTGAGCTCTGCTTCGAGGGGCGAAGGGATGGTGCAGAGGCTCTACATGCATCCCTATCCCATCACAGTACCCTTCCCACTTACCTGGTGGCGGAGTGGCTTTGCTGTTTCCAAACTGGACGGCAATGCAGAGCTCGTGGTCAGAGGGGAACTTGCCACAGTGCAGCATCTCGGGCCAGGGGAAGCCGTAGGACTCCATGACGGGGGCACAGGAGTCACGTACCACCTCACAGAGGGAGCGGCACGGGTAGACGGGCCGGTCGAGGCAGACGGGGGCGAAGAGGGAGCAGAGGAAGAGCTGGGTGTCAGTGTGGCACTGCTTGGCGAGCAGGGGCACCCAGCTGCCAGCCTGCTGCTTGGCCTCGGCCATGGTCTCGTGCTCCAGCAGGTTGGGCAGTCGCATGCGCTTGTAGCCCACGTCGCGGCAGAGCTGCATGTCGGGCGGGATGTCGAGGCACTGCGGCTCCCGCCCGTAGAAGCGCCCGTGGTGCAGGTTCTCAGGCTGCCACCCATAGTAGTCGTAGTGCTGCCCGCCACCCAGGGACCCTGCCAGCGCCAGCGACAGGGCCAGCAGCGCCGTGCTCCCGGAGCCCGGGGGGCTGCCTGCCTGCGGCATCGCCTCTGCCCGCCTGCCGCTGCCGGCCGTGGCTGCCGAGCGGGACCGGGGCCTGTCTCGGCACCTCGCCTGCTCCCTTAGCGCCTCCCACGCTCGCTGCCCTTTCTAAGGAGGCTGGAGGCCTCTCCGGCAGCCAATCTGCTCTGGCTGCCGGGCCCTCCGGGGCTTGCCCCCGGCCCCCCGCCAGCCCGCCCACCCACCTGCCCAAGCCCTCCCTCCTCGGTGCATGGTGCTCCATGCCCCCCACTCTCACAGGGAGCCTCTCTGTATGCATCCCTTCAGCCCACCCTGGCTCTGTGTGTCCCTGGGGTGATGCTGTCTGTCTGGAAGGGCTGGCTAGTCTGTCCCATGGGGATCTGTTGTCGGTGCAAGGTGCCCCCATTATATACCAGTCCCCCTGCCCATCTCGACTGGCACCCCAGAGGAATGCCCTCTCATGGGACAGGGGACTCTGGTTCCTACCCTGTGCCGCTGCCCCCTTCTCTGTCCTGTGCTCTATGGGGTCTGGGTTTGGGTATCCTAGGGGTGCAGGGAATGGAGAAACAGGGCATCCCAGAAGCTTCATGCTGCAGAACTGGGGGGGAGCTGAGGTACCCAGGTGCCATGTGTGCTGTCAATGCCAAGGTGACACCAATGGGCATGAGGTTCTTAGTCTTCATGGGTGGCCCTGCCAGCATGCACTTTGGGAAGCCCATGGTCTGCTAGGCATAGATTTGCTGGGGCTACACCTCCCGGCAAAGGACTTTCATGCAGGCTCTGCCAGTGCCCAGCATGTGGGCAAAGCTGGAGCCCAAGCGGGGTGAGGGTCCTGCCAGGGCCACATTCCCCCATTCCCTTGGAGATGGGCTGGGCCAGGGGGTGCAAGACTTAAGACCCCATTAGAAGCCCATTTGTCTGCAGGGGTTATCTGGGGCACCCCCTCCCTTTCCTGTGATCGATGGTCCTACCTGGCCAATGGGCTTTGGTCTGTCACTGGCCCCTGCCTGCCGGATAAGGGAGCTCTGTTAATGGTGTTAGAGCAAACAGTCCAGTTCACGCAGTGATAGCAGCTGCTCTTTGCCCTGGGCTGGGGGTAGGGACTGTTCCCCCAATCCTGGTGGGGTCCATCTGCTTTGAGGTCATGCTGGGAACCTCAGCCACACAACCTGCCCTTGTCTGCAGCCTGCCAGCCCTGCCTGTGCCCTGTGTGCTGGACTCAGCAGCCATCACCACATCACTGATGCTTACTGCCAGCCCGAGGGTGGGCTGGGTTCAGCTCACCCCAGCCAAGCCCCAGAGATGGCACCATTAATGTGTAACTGCCGGGGAGCCGATAAGATAGAGCGGCCCTTTATCAGGGCTGCCTGGTAGCAGGAGGGAGGGTGCTGGAGGCATCAGGCTGTCAGGGCAGGAGTGAGATTGTCTGGAGATAAATGCTGATAGAAATAATAGCTAATCCATGATGGATGGGCTTGGGCAGGGTGTAATTGCCATGGGAGCTAGGCTGAGAAGGGGTTGGCAAGGCCTGGGAGCAGGAGCTGGGAGGTGGAGGCAGAGCAAGGCTGTGTGTGCAAGGTGGAGCTGCCAGTGTGCGGGATGCTGAGCACAGCCATGTGTGTGCCATGATGAAGGTGAGGGGGCTCGTGAGGCTGGGTTTGAGTTAGAGGCTCCCTGCCAGCTGTCCTAGTGCCTCTGTCTGTCACGATGCCTTCATTAGAGCCACTGAATCACCTCCTGTCAACATGGCCATGCTGGGGGGAGCAGGGCTGGCTCCAGGGTAAGGGTGTCCATTCCCTGCTCCCACTCTTCTAGGTGTCCTGGCAGCCTTGTCTCTGAGCTGAGACTTTGCCTCTGCTCTAGGGGTTCCCTGCTGCATTCGCATTGCTTCCTTAACCCTTTTCCACCCAGGATGCCCAAGGGGAGGTAGATCTGGGGTGTACCCCAGAGAAGGGGATGGACCCAAGGCAGGTGGATCTAACACCCTTCCCTGCATCCTGTCTGCACAGGCTGCTCTAGTGCCACATTCCCGTCCTGCTGCCACGCAACTGTCTGGGAGACTGACACTTGTGCCTGTCACTCCAGCGAGCTGGCTGTGCCAGCACTTGTGTCACTGCCTGTGTCGCCTGTCACAGCAGCGAGGAGGAAGTGGGGCCATGGGGGCTGCCCCCTCTGCGGTGGGGACCTCAGGGACGGTGAGCCAGAGTGGCAGGGTAAGAGGACATCCCCCTGGGGGTACCCCATCCACACTCCAGGCCCTCCCTGTGGAGGACCTGTGCCTGGTTGTAGCATAGAGGAGATCCAAGCCAGGGGAGCAGGAGGCTCCTGGGAAATGAGATACTGAGAATGATCCCGGTCGCCTCTTTCCACCCTTGTATCCCACTCTCCTGTCTCAGCTTTGGGTGCTACTGACCTTGTTTCTGTGAGCAAAGATGCATCCCCTGGGCCTGGGTGGACTGGCTGGGTTGGGTGGGCTCTCTCCCATCCTACTGTCCTCCCCATCCCGCTTCTTGGGCTGTGTCAGTGCCAAACATAGGCTGCACTCACTGTGGAGCAGGGACATTTATGAGAGTACAGCACACTGGGGCTGACCATCCAGGGGCCCTCAGGCAGGGACAGCACCCTGGGGTTGTCTGTGCAGGGACTTGTGTCCCAGGGTGTCCGGCAGCTCGAAGGAGAGAGCGCCCTGGCTGGGGGGCAATGCTGGGCTGACAGCACAGCTCTGTGTGGGTGGCCCTGTCTGGGAGTGCCTGTGGGAGTTTGGGGCATGACTGGGGACACTGTGGGGTCGAGGTGGCCTGGGGTCATTGTGGAACCATCAGGGCAGGCAGTGCACAGGGTCAGTGGTGGCTGTGCACTTGCCCTGCGCCCACACACACTCACTTGCCCGGCAGATCCAGGAATGTGCTGGCAGCATTCCCAGCCCAGCTGCAGAGCTGACGCGCTCTCCCAGCCCCGACCCAGCACCTCCTGGCCCTGCCCAGTTCCTGCCAGCTTGCAAACAGACCCTCCCTGTTCGCTGTCAGACACCCCGGTCCTGGCCCCCAGCACCTGGCCCTGCTCAGCAGAGCAGGGAGGGGACATGTCCCATGTGGGGAACCCTCTGCAGAAGAGTCCCTCTGCTTCATGGCATGGCACCACACATGGGGACCCCCTCTGCAGTGCTGTTTGCCCCTCCCCACACCACTGGGGAGGTGGGAAAAGCCACCCATGTCTGCTCCCAGCACAGCCCCATCCCTGTGTGGTAGCAACCCTGGCAGAGCCTCAGCTCCCAGCTGGTACCTTTGCCAAAGCCAGACTTTGGCACCTGGCTCCAAAACCGCATCCTCCTCTGCTTGCCTGTTTGCAGTAGGATGCTGAGTCCCCCAGCACCTGTGGACTTCCTCGGGATGTGCTGGGGGGCTGTCCCCACCCTCTTCAGGGGCTCCCAGTGCAGTGGGGTGCACTAAAACGACCCCTTGGTATGGACACAGCTGAACACGGCAGTGCTTGCAGATGCCACAGAGGGGGGCCCACTCTCAGAGTGCTCAGTCTGTAGGGTCAGTGGCCCCAGTCTGGGGCAGCCACCCTGTCCTGCGTGAAGGGCCAGGCTGAGGCACTTGGAGCTGTTTTCCAGAGGCTCAGAGTGTGGGGGATGTGCTCCCTCCCCACCTACAGGTGCACACACCTGGCATCTCTCAGGAAAGGTTATCAGCTAATCACACTGCCCTGCTGTCTTTGTGTCTCACAAATGTCACTGTTGTCCTCACTGGATGGTGATCTCATGCTCCCCCACCAATAATGAAAGCCCTCCCAGTGCCGTGGGAAGCAGCTGCCAGGACCTGGCCCTGCTGTGGCCTCTTTGAAGCAGAGCTGGAGCTGCTGACAGCCCTGACAGGCTGGAGAGGGGGCTCAGCAGGCAGTGAGTGCAGGATGGGGCCCCAGGAGTTGCTCCTGGACTGGTTGCAGGACTCCAGTTGTCCTCCATGGCCACTGGCCGCCCTGCTGGGGCTACAGGGAGGGTTGAGATGCTGGGATGGAGTGCAGCAGTGTGCACCCAGAGACACACTAGGAACATCCCCAGGGCCTGATTTGGGATCCAAGTGTACGGGCTGAACTAGGGGCACTGCTGGGGCATGGTTGCTGTGGTATGATGGGCACAGGCATGCTGTCTGTGCAGGGTTGGCCATAGGGGTGCAAAGTATGCCCCGTGTCTGTTCCATGGGGCCAAGGGCAGGGCCTGTGGGCAATTAGCCACTGCCAGAGGCAAAGGGAGATCTGATCTGTGGGGTCTGTGCAAGATAGACCATAGCCGCCTCACTCCAGGCACAGAGGAAAAGTCAAACAGGGGAGTAAAGGCAGCTCTGGCAGCAGCCATGCCTATCCCTGCTGCAGGGCAGCCTAAAAATAGTCCCTCAGGGCGGAGCAGATGGAGCAAAAGGGACAGAGCCCTGTTGCTGCAGGCACCTTGCCAGCCCCCCTCACAGTGCCGGGGCTGAGGGAGCAACAGGGCCATGCAGCACTTTAGGGCTGCCCTGAGCTCTTACTGTCCCTGATCCTACTGCCTGGGATCCCTTTGGCTATGCCAGCCCCCTCCACCTCTGACCTGCCCTGCTGTAAGCCACGGCACAGCATGGCAGGATCTGGCATGGCATGGCACGGCACGGCAGCAGCCTGTTCTTCTGCATGGGAACCAGCAGGGTCTATCCCTGCTCTGGTTAAAACTGGAAAGCCCATGATGGTGCACCCTGCATGGGGGAGATGACAGACCCTGGTGGGCTCTGGAGATGCTGGGGACCACAGATACCACAGGCTGTGTGGTGATGGGGAGCACTTTGGGTCAGGTCAGGGCTGTCCATGTCCTGCCTGTCACTGGGCAGTATGGCTGGGTCCCCATAATGGGGTGATGTCCAGACAAAGGATACTCCTTGACATGTGCCCTGGTCCTGCAGACAGCAGGTCTGGGCAACACTACAGGGTGCAGGATGATGGGCAGAGCCCAGGGTGGCAGGGACAGCTGAATCCTCCTGGCTGCTCTTGGCCCCTCATAGCGGCATGGGAGAGTAAACTTCATCTCTTGGCAGGCACAGCATTGCCATGGCAACTGGCAGGACCTGCCAGGCAAGCAGGCAAGCAGTGACGTGGCAGTGATATGCAGCACAGGACGGAGATGAGATGCAGGGTCTTGGTTTGGGAACATCTGGGGACATGCTTGGGGGTGTGACCACAGTGCATGTGCACTGGGGTGCATGCCTGGAGTGTATGGGGTGTGTGGGCAAATGTGGGCATCCGAGTGTGTGCATGAGCGCCTGTGCCAGTGTGCATGCATGTGTTTGGGTGCACAGATACCACCTGAGGGGGGTCCTTTGGTTTTGTGGCACTGTCAAGGTAGGGTGTACCTCACTGCTCCAGGCTTTGGGCCAGCAGAGCTGCTCTGAACTGTGGGAGCAAAAGGTTTCCCCAAAAACTATGGGATTCATAGCTTTGTGTCTGTGGGGGAGATGAGCCCTCCAATTGGGGTCCCTGACTGCATGTGTCCTTTGGTCCCTTGGTCACAACCCCTGCCATCCTCCAGAGAATGGGGGCTGCCCACCAACCACCCGCAGGGCTCTGCTGCTATTTGCCCTGCCCAAATCCTGCACTGGTGCTCAGGGCAGGGATCAGAAGTCAGAGCTGGCCCTGCACTGCAGGCAGCTGACCATACTGTGTTTCCTGTGTTCACTGTGTTCTCTGTATTAGTTGTGTGTATTAGCTGTGTTCCCTGAAAAGGCATACACGCTGGCAGGGCCCTGTGCTGCCTCCAGCATTGCCCAGGTGTTGAGGGAAGGGCTGGCTGCTCTCCTGCCTGGCGAGGGCCTTGTACCCAGCTACTGCATCCCTCTCACCACACCACGGTCCCAGCTGGGAGCCGCCCCCTCCTTCACCTCTCGGGAGAGCATCTGTTCCCCCCGTTTGGCATTTCTCCTGCTCTAATTGAGCTGTCAATGGGCAAAGATAATAGGGAATTCGTTTGCTCTGCTCTTTGATGTCTGCCCGTGCTGCGACTGAAGCGCCAGCTGCAACTCCTTCACAAATAAACAGCTTCAGACGAGAGCCCTTGGCACGGCGGACTGCCAGACCCGTGGTCGACTCCCCAAATCGTTGCCATTCCAGCCTCACGGCCGCCCAGACCCCCGGGGACACACAGCAGCAGCCCCTCCGTCGCAGCCCCTCCCCGGGGCCAGCAACGGGGCAGCGGGTACCGCTGTCCGCAGGAACGGGGCCGCGTCCTGCAGGGGCCCCGTGCCGGTATCAGCGGGCGCCCATCCCCGGTGCCTCGGGGCGGGCCGCGGAGGACCGGGCGGCTGCGCACACGGGCGGCCGGGCCCGCCTCCGCCGCTCGGCT
>VYXB01004225.1:1066561-1083559 GCA_013397135.1 Pachyramphus minor | reverse complement strand
GATGGGGGCTGCGAGGGATCTGCATGCACGGAAAGGCCGATGTGTATATGGGGTGCCTGAAGGAGTGTGGGGGTGCAGGGTGGGTGCAGAGTGCCCTTAGTGGAGGGAGCAGTGTAGGTTTGGGTTGGGGAGCCCCGGGGAGAGGGATGGCTGTGGGACTGGGGGTCCCTCTCTCAGATGCCGTGGGTGGGATGTGGGCCAGGTACAGACGGTCTGTGGGGCAGAGAGCAGGTGGTGGCCCCATGTCACCCTGGGGAAGTGCAGGGAGGGGCCTTATACCCGCCCTTGGCATAACCTGGTCCCTCTATCCACCTCTCCAGCTACCAAAGCTGCCTCACAACCCAGAGTTCAAGCAGCTAGCATGGGCCCTCACAACCCATGGGGAATCGGGGCTTAGCATCCACCACCGGATCTGCTGATCCTTTTTCTGCAGCCTCCCCACTGCAGCCTGCTCACCCACTGTGCCACTGCTGCAGCCTCACCGCTCAGCCACTGCTCCTGCTCGGCTCATTCCTGTCCTCCTACCTGGAAGCTGCTGGGTTGACTGTGTGCTGGGGGTGCTGCTTAGGACAGGGGGCTTAGGACCGGGGGCTGTCCCCTCCCTGGTCCATGGCCCGCTGTGAACACACACTCATGCATGCAGGAACCAGTATGGGTGAGACCTGACAGCAGCCTGGGGCAGGGAATGCGTGCATTCACCCACGCTCTGAGCAGGGGGCTGCCACAGCACCCTCCGCTTGCCACCATCCTCTCCTCACCACTTGCCTCGCATCTCCAGCATCGAGCTGTGCTCACGGCATGACACAGCCCGTGCTAGGGGCTCCCTGTCCTGGGGGGTGTGTGAGCCTGCAGACCCTGACACTGGGGGAATGGCACTGCTCCTCTGACCCCCATCTCTGCAGCAGGGATGCCTGGCATCTGCTGGCTGCAGCCCCCCTGTATCACCCACTGCCCCTAGGTGCACAGCCTGCAAGAGCTGCGGCGCAGCGCATCCCTGGCCACCAAGGTCTTCGTGCAGCGGGATTACAGTGATGGGACCACATGCCAGTTCCAGACAAAGTTTCCACCTGAGCTGGAGAGCCGGGTAGGAAGCCTGACAGATTGACAGGGTAGTGCCCTGTGGCAGTGCCCTATGGGGGCTCAGATGGTAGGGGGGTCTGAAGGCGTGGGGCCTCCATGGAATGCAGTATGGCCCTGGGCAAGTCAGTGCTGCTGGGTGCATGCAATCATAGCCACCTTGCCTGCTGTGCAAAGACTTGGGTGCTACTGGGGATTGGGAGGCTCTGGTGAAGGCTTCAGGCTCAGCAGATCTTGGCATGGGTGGGAGGTGGGCAGGTGCCAGCAAGCTGAGACATCAGAGGGGCAGGGAGGAGAGAGTTAAGTGCTCCACAGATCCCCCCAGGAACGGGGACAGAGCAGCGCAGAGTCAGCCTCTGGCCAGACTCCTCTTCACTTTGGTTTCTGTCCTAGATTGAGCGGCAACTCTTTGAGGAAACTGTGAAAACCCTAAACGGCTTCTACGCTGAGGCAGAGAAGATTGGGGGCAGCTCGTACCTGGAGGGGTGCCTGGCCTGTGCCACTGCCTATTTCATCTTCCTTTGCATGGAGACACATTATGAGAAGGTGCTGAGGTTGAGGGGAAGGCTCGGGGATGGGCATGTCTGGCAGTAGGCACAGGGATGGCTCAGGGATGGCACAGGGAACAGGGGGCTGGAGGCCACAGCAGGCAGCATTGCAGGCAGGCCCTGAGTGTCCCTCCGTGTGCTGGCAGGTACTGAAGAAGATCTCCAAGTATATCCAGGACCAGAATGAGAAGATCTATGCACCACGGGGGCTGCTGCTCACTGATCCCCTGGAGCGTGGCATGAGGGTTGTATCCTGCGGAAATCAGGGTGCTGGGGGGATGGCAAGGGGTGTGGTGGGCACTGGCAGTGGGTGCCAGGCAATTGGGCTAGCACATTTTACTGATGATCCTTAGCAGGGCCCAGATTGAGATCTCCATCTACGAGGACCGGTGCAGCAGTGGCAGCTCCAGCAGTGGCAGCTCCAGCAGCAGCAGTGGTGGTGGGGGTGGTGGGGCAGGGGGCCGGTGACTGGCAGGGAGTCCCTGCAGGGACTCGTACTGCCGGGACAGTGGCCTCTCTGAGCTCCGCAGGCTGCACTACCAGAGCACTCGCTTCTGAGCCCAGGGAGAGCGGGAGGGGGAGGCTGTGGCTACCCAGTGGGGCTGCCCACCCCCATCTGCTCTGTGCCCCCCACACTGGGTCTGCCCCTGCTCAGACCCACTGTGGGCAGGGGCTGGTGCTGGGGTATCCCAGGTGCTTCCCACTGAGCCAAACTGTTGCCAAGGGGCTCCTGCAGTCCTCCATGTTCTTGGTGCTGCTGTCCTTGCCCCAAGTGAAGGAGGCTTGCCCTGCTGTGGGCAGCCCTAGGTGGCAGTGACCTGTTGCCATGCATCGGGGAGTCATGGGACTGGAAAAGCTCCCAGCAGCGCTAAGGGGGGGATGCACATTTAGCCCCATGCCCACAGGCACTGAGCTCTTGCTTCACCCCCTCCTTGGGGCATCCTGCTCTTGGTGCTGTGGTGTGGGCTCAGTTGCTGTGTGTCCACTGCCCAGGGTGCCTGCAGAGCCCTGGCATCGCTTCTTTTGCATGATGGTGCCATACATTCTCCCCAGCCCTGCCCTACATGCTGCCCGTTGCTGCTCTCCAGCATTGGCCACATGCCCTCACCCATCTGGCAGCGCATCCTCGCCAGCAGCGTCCTTCAGCACTGCCATGACACTGGGCACTTGCTTCTGCTCCCTCATGACGCCTCTGACCTGGTGCCATCCCCAGCTGGACCCAGAAAGCTCCCCAGCCCAGTGTCCAAGGCAGGGAGGTGCAGTGCTGGGCAGGCTCCTGCCCTTGTGCTATGTGCCCTGGGCTCGTGCATGGCCCAGCATGGTTGAGGTTGAGCTGTGTCATGCCTGAGGCAGGTTCCCTGCCCAGTCCTGGCAGAGCCTGCCCATACCTGGCTGCAGCTCCCTGCTTGCACTACCCCATGACCTGCTCCAGTGCAGGGACAGTGCTCGGTGGAGCAGCTCCACCAGGACATTTCCTCTCACACTGCTGAGCCCTTCCCTGCCCACATGTCCTGCATGCATCTGCCACCAGCACCCCAATTCTCAGCCTGGCCTGTGGTGGGGACCCCAAGGGGCACCTGGGCTTGGCTGCAAGGTGTGGAGGTTCACAGTCCAGGGTCAGATAGGGGGAAATAGGAGGGTCCCTGTGACATCCAGCACCTCATGGAGAAGAACTCCTGTCCGGGTGCAGGGCTGAACTGAGCCAGCATTTCTCTTCTGAGGTCCTGGAGGGAGGACTCTGCCCTGTGGGACTCCCTTTGGCTCGGTCATGATGTGTGTGAGGGGTGGCCCTGGTCTCAACATTCCTGCTGGAGCCCCCCTGCATGGAGACCTTCCTCAATAAACCCCACGCTTCTTCCCCCACTGCTTGCCCTGCATCTTCTTGTGCTGGGGAGGAAGTGGGACACATTGTGGGGATACAGAGTCAGGCTGGGTATCCCTTATCACACTGGTGTGTGCAGATCTCCATGAGGATGGTGAGCATGGGGGAAATGAGGGGGAGGGATGGGGCAGTCTATGGGGGGACAGGGACAGACCTGTGTAGCAGTCACGTGGCCCCAGTGACAGGGACACATGAAGAAGCCAGTGCAGGAAAGTGTTTATTCAGTTGGCACCAAGTGCAACCAGAACAGGGCTGGGGGTGAGCAGGAGACACCTGGCTATGCCAGGGCAGGCTAGTTGCGCTGGCAGCGCCCACCAGCACCCAGGGAGAAGCCGTGGTGACAGTGGCAGTGGAAGGAGCCGTGAGTGTTGTGGCATATATGGTCGCAGGGGCCAGGCTGTGCCTGGCACTCATCTATGTCTGGTAAAGAAGTAGAGAGGGTCAGAGAAGTGCCAAGGGTACAGGGATTGTCTGGCATAAGAAGGGAGGGAGGGTGCATGACAGGGGCAGGCTGAGTGAATCTGGGACGTGAAGGCAGGTGGTCCTGCCACTGCTTGTCCCCAAGGCTGCTGGATGGCAGATGCCTTCTTACTCCACAAACTCCTGCATAGCCATAGTCTGTCCATCCCACCCCCCAGGTCTAGGGCAGTGAGCACAACTGGGCACCCTAGGAAACAGCATTTCTGCTCCCAGGGCAGCATGCTGCACCAGGCAGCAGCAGGTGGCCGGGTGCCACGAGTGGGCAGCCAGCTGCTGCCTGCAGGTACTCACCCAGACACTGGCTGGCAGCAGGATCAAGGGGGCGGAAGCCTGTGTGGCAGCGGCAGGTGTGTGCCCCAGGGGTGTTGGTGCAGAGCTGGCTGCAGTTGTGCAAGCCCTGAGCACACTCGTCGATGTCTGGTAGTGGGGAAGAGAGCAGCATGGGGTTACAGCACACCAGCAGAAGACAGCACAGCCCTTTTGCTGGGGTGCAGGTAGGGCTGTTTGCTGCACCCCAGCCCCTCCAGTGCTGCACATTTGGCTGTGTTCCCAGTGCAGAGCTGCCCAGGGTCACTCACCCTCCAGCCAGCTCCCAGCCCTGGGGCAGGGACAGCTGGGGCACAGAGAGGGTGCTCCCCACCCTGAGATCTCTCCCCATGCAGACCCAGGGCAGGATGGGCAGAAGCATGGGCACAGCCCTGCCCTGCACAGCTCAGCAGGCCAGGTTAATAGATGGGATATAGTTTATTGGGGGGTTCTCCAGGAGAAGGGCTGGAAGACTAAGCAGGGTCCAACTCCAAACAGTAGGGTCAATACGTTAAAAAACAGATCAGGAGGGTCCTGCCCCTGCAGGACTGGGGAGACCCTCTTCTGCCAGGGCTGGGGAGGTGGTCCCCACCACTGAGGAGGGGGCAGACAAAGCACACACGTCGCAGGCCAAACCAGCAGGCACATGGTACAGTATTGAGGCGACGGAGCAAGCGACCACCTGGGAGGTGCCAGCATGGCAGGAACAGCACTGGGACAGTAGGGTGCTGGGGAAGGGGCTCTGCTGCACTGCCCCAGGGCTGCTTTCCCAGAGACGGCCATGGGACAGTCAGGTCCGTGCCCATCCCACTGCAGGTCACCCCGATAGGTCACAGCCAGCGCTTCCAGGGCAGTTCAACATGGAGAAAAAGAGAGAAAGAGAGACAGGCAGAAGCCAGCTGGTCCTTCCACCAAGGCTGCTCTGGCGTGTTACGGGCAGGGGTTAAAGTGCATAGAGGCAAAGGCAGAGTCCAAGGACTAGAGGGAGGAGGGCACTGTGGGGGAGCCCAGGCCAGCTCCCGGCAGAGGGATATCCCCCAAAAAAGGCCACTTGAGCTGCACAGAGAAGGAGAGAAGGAGCAAGAGAGAAAAACAGAAAGAGAAGGGGAGTCAGTGGTGATTCAGTGTGAGGCACAGGATGAACAGACAGAGCCAGGGTGGAGGTGGCTGGACAGCCACCCAACACATTGCAGAACGTGGCTGGGCCTTTATCAGGGGTGCAGCACCATCCCAAGGTTCTGCTTTGGGGCTGCTGCCAGTTGGCATGGGGTCAGGGTGTCCCAGCCATCACTCACCCACACAAGCTGTGCCATCTTCGTTGGGCTCAAAGCCCCGGCTGCAGCGCTTGTTGCTGCGACAGCGGTACCCACCATAGGTGTTGACGCAGATGGGCTTGTCCCGGGGGCAGACAAAGGGGAACTCAGTGCACTCATTTGTGTCTGCAAGAGAGTCCTCAGCATTAGATGGCTGGGCAGAGAGCTTGGGACTGCCAGCCATGGCCCCTCCAGTTTCTCCTGTACATGCTGGACAACCACTCCAGTGGTAACCAGGCATAAGCCATGCCTACTGCCCAGGAGGTTCACAGCATGGCCACAGCCACCCTGCTGCATCCCTGCCACCCCTTCATTACTCGTGGCTCAAGCACAACGCCTGCCACATGCCAGCCATGCATCCCGCTGCAGCACAGCGCTCTCGCTGCTCCCTGTGACACGAAGCCATGCTGCTGCCCTGATCCCAGGCCACGTGCTAGGCAGGCAGCTGTACCCGGCACTGAGCCATGTGGCAGGCAGCCACCTCTTGTTGCAGAGTGCTGTCCCCGTGTCCCCCCTGGGGCCATGCTTCAGCATCCCAGGTACAGGCACACCTGTGCCCCCAGCAGCCACTCACCTACACAACGTCCATTCTCGTGCTGGGAGAATCCCTGCCCGCACTGCATTTGGGGAGAAGCAGAGACCACCAGGATGGGGAGGAATCAGCCCTGGGCAGCCACAGAGCAGCAGAACCCAACCTCTCATTCCTGTCCCCAAAGTGTCCCACCCTGCACCCACACCCAGCCCTCACCTCCAGCGGGGCAGGCATGAGTGGCTCCTCTACATCCAGGGGGTAGGGGACTTCCAGGACAGAGTTGGTCTCACTGCTGGCCACAGCTCGTGACACCACACGGCCATCTGGCCAGGTCACCTCCAGGCTGCTGGCTTCATCACGCCCTGCAGGCGGGCAGCCCATCAGAGGGGGGGTCTCCAGGGTGGGCAGGGGCTGAAAGGAGGCCAGTGGGGTGGCAGGGATGGGAGGGGCAAAGGCTCCCCTTGCTCCCTGAGCCTGGCCCCAGGTGCTCATGCTGACAGCCCATGTATATGGATGTAGTCCAAGGGGTGCAGGTGAGGACAATGGGATGATCTGCCAGGGCTCAGGAATACCCCTGTGGGTTTGGCTGCTGGCCATGCTGAGCCAGGGGTCGCTAAAACACAGGGAAAACCCTAGTGTCTGAGCAAAGCAGCAGGTAAAGGGTGGGGAAGGGGGCAGATGCCCCCTGCACCAGAGCTGCAGTAGCTGGGCACCCTGCTCACAGTCTCCCACAGAGGCCACCATACCCAGGGTGACAGGCATGGATGACTATTGTGCTGCAGGACACCAGAGCAGCACACATGGCCTCTGCCCAGGGGAGTGCCAGGGGGGCTGGGGATGAAGGCAGCCCCTTTTGATCCTCTGTCTCACCCAGTCCAAAGTGCGCCACAGGCTCCATCTCGCAGAGATACCCTGAACCACCATCGATGATGCGCAGGTGGGCCCCACTGCGTCGCGTGAACAGCACCACTTTGGCCCCCCGTGCAAAGGCCCCGAAACGGGTGCGGGGAATGACTCGCAACCAGTTGTTACTTCTGCCCTGCAAGGGAGGAGGCAACAAGGAGACTGAGCAGGGAGAGACAGAGGGGATAGGGACAACACAAGGACCCCTTGCTTGACTCACCTGAATGGCCTTGAAGACGGAGATCGGCTGTGCCATGGACTCACCATGGGATAGGATGAGGTCCAGCATCCCGTCACCATCAAAATCTGTCACTGCACCTCCTGCAAGGACAGAATCATATCATGCCTGGGGCCTGGCCCCACATCTTCCACTGCTACACCCTGCTGCTGGTGCAGCCTTCCACAGGCAACAGCAGCATTCCTGGCCATGCAGGGCAATAGGGAAGATGGGGTGACTCCAATGTAGGAGTAAGGGTCTCTGTGTGGGTGACATCCTGTAATCAGGTGTGTCAGCATCCTGGGCAGTGGAGGGGACAGGCAGTGGCTGGAGGACTGTGGGATACAGGAAGCTGCCTCGCCCTCTCCCAAATGCAGAGGGTGACTTTGAACAGTGGGCACCCAGGAAGGAGCCCCCCAAGAGCAAATCCCTGGGGAGCTGGAGATGGCACTGCTAGCTGGATATGGGTGGAAAGAGAAAGCATGGGGTCATTCCTGGGTGGTGGGAGGTCCAGCATGCTGGTGGGGAGCAGGCAGGTGACTCAGCCAGGCATGCAGCATCCCCAGTCATAGAAGGCAGAGCTGTGGCACATAGACCTCCACCAGCAGAGCCAGGGGGACCCACCCGTGCCCCGTCCCTCAGGCTCCAGTGCATCCCCTGGATTCAGCTCTTCCACGATGGGGTCTGAGTGTTCCCTGCGGATGAGCCTGCCAAGCACACACAGGGTATTAATGCCAGTCTCTGCAGTACTCAGAACCCTCCTGGGCAGTGTCTGACCCCTCCCACAGAATCATGGTAGAGGTGACAGCCTTGGTGGCTATGCAGTGGGGATGGCGATGTAACATTCTCCTGTTGGCATGTCCCCAGTCAATGCAGGGGCAGCAGGAATTTCACAAGAGCTTGTGGTTCTGAACTGCAGAGTAGCAGCACCATCTCCAAACACTCCAGGACCTGGGAATGTCTCCAAAGGGCTTCTTGACAAGCCACTGCCCTCCACCCACCCACAGGTGCAAGCATGGGTAGACAACCAGCTCCCACCACCCCACACACCAGGCAAGGAGGTGCTACACAGCAGTAATGAGGAATTGACCCCCACAATTAACAGGAGTCATGAACAAGCTTCCACACGGCAGCTGATCAGCTGTGCTGGGGACCCCAGGGGCTGCTGTAGGCACGATCGCAGTGGCTGGTAATGACACCGGGAAGGGCTCAGTCACGGCGTCTTTTATTAGCTGTGCCTGAGCCGTGGCACTGCTGGAGAGGAGCCTGGCTGTGGTGTGAGGGCTGCTCATCTCCCAGAGCAGGGTGCAGGGTCCCCAGCTCCCCAAGTACCTATGGGTCTCCTACCGGAAGAGGCGGTTGGCAGAGGAGCCGCGGTAAGCAATGTTGTTGAAGAAAACCTCCAGCTCCTGGTCATTGTCAAAGTCGGCTGCAATGACAGTGCGGACGGGGGATGGCATGGAGAACTTGGGGGTGGCGATGTCCTGCACAAGGGATGGGCATGGCGTGACAACGGGTACAGGAAGCAGGACACTGGGTCCTGCTTTGGTTCTTCAGGTCCCTTCCTCACTGGAAATTGGGGCTCAAAGACAACTCAGGATAAAGCCAACTCCCCTGGCTGAGGTGGCTCAGTGGCAAAGCCATCAGTGGGTGTATCCCAGCCCCAGCCCTCACCCGGAATCGGACGCGCCCAGGGGCTCCACTCTGCAGGTAGAGGCGGTGCGGCCCGTTCCAGTTGCCATAGACAATGTCCACTCGGCCGTCACGGTTGAAGTCAGCCAGCGCCACACCGCGTCCGTGCTGGTAGGGGTCATCCAGCCCTGCGGAACCACATGGGGACAGGGGGAGACGGGAACCTCTCCCTGCCTCCTTCACCCCAGGATGCATCCTGGAATGAGCCCAAGGTCCCCAGACGGGTCCCCCATGCCCAGGGCTGCACCCTTATGCTGACGGATGCCCCAGTGCACCTCAGCCCCTGCCCGGTGGTCAGTGGGGCTCTGAATCCCCAGGGCTGTTCCTGAACCCTGCACTTACCCTGTGCAGGCAGGGACAGGCAGAACCAGCCCTCCCTCAAGGTCCCCAACATCTGGCTGCTCCTCCAGGGTCCCTCTACTCACCGACAGCAGCTGCCACGTCCCTATACGTCCCATCCCCCCAGTTGTGGAAGAGGAAATTGGGGCTGTTTTCATTACCGCAGAATATGTCAGAGGCACTGTCACTCAGGATGGGGCCCACAGCCACTCCACGGCCCCCTAGAGAGAGAAGTCTGGGAGTGAGGGAACAGCTGCCCCAGAGGTGTTTGTGCTCTCCGTGTTCCTTCAGTGTTGTTCACCCAGTGCTCCGAGCCCCGCCCCCCCTTCCCACTCCCGGTGTCCCCCCTTGCCCACCTCCAATCAGGAACTAATTGAGCCTGGGAGCCGGTTGTTTCTCTTCCAACCCTAATCACTGCCATCGCCATGGTGACAACACTCCTAATTAGTGACAATTTATCACTGGGGAATGCAGCGGTCCCCGCGGCAGTGGGGCAGCATGAGGCATAGGCTGGCATATTCCTCGCTGCCCCGCTCCCGTGCCTACAGCCCCAAGTCCCATTAAGTGCCCTGTGGATGCTGCGAGGGCTGGAGGGATCAGCCCAAGCGATGATGGGCACGGGGGTCCTGCCAGGTGTGCATCCCGTGGCCCTGCTCCCTTCCCCGGCCCTGGGGCTGCCACTAGATGGGGCAATCAGGCAGCCCAATGCGCTGCTGCACCGCCCCGCCACAGCGGGATCCCACGCTCGCCGTGCCCAGCAGTGCCCCGTCTCCTCCACAGGGCCACAGCTGCAGGGTACCTGTGTACTTGCTGACGCCAACCTGGGCAGCCACGTCCACCAGCACCACGACACCACGGGCAGGGTCACTGGCAGCCACATCCATCTCAATCAGGGCATGGGGGCCCACATTGCCGCTGGCGTAGTTGGCGATGTAAATGGAGTACCTTCCTGAGCCCTGCAGCCAGCAGCACCAGCTCAGTATCAGGCCACCCAAAACCCATCTCCACGGGGACCACAGGATCCCTGTTGTGGGTGCTCTCATCGCTCTGTGGGAGTAGGCACTGCTACTGCGTGCTGACTAAGAGCCCTGAAAATCCAATGGCAAAACATCCTGGGAGTGGGTATGTGCCCCGTTTCCTTCAGGAGCTGTCTGGTCCACAGGCTTACAGAGCTGGGGCACGCTACACCCCCAGCATCTCTGGTGTGCCAGGTCCTCCCAATCTCCACCGCCCTCCTTGTCCCATGAAGCAGCTGCACCCTGATTTAGTGATAATCATTTGGAAACAAACCACTGGAGGAGGAGGAAGAAGAAAGAGCAGGTGACAGGAGCATAAATCACCTCGACAGGCACGTTTATCAGCTGGTGGCAACCATGTGGACAGGCATCCACAGTCCCCACGGCTGGGGGAGTTGCCAGCCCTGCCAGTGACAAGCTGCTGGAGGGCACCCCTGGCCCTATTGAGGGAGTGGGATGGGGCTAGCAAGGGAAGTGGTCCCCCGGTACTCCACTGGAGGGTCACTGGGGGTAAGAAGGGAGCAGAGATGCCCCTGCATGCAGAGCCCTGCCTGCTTACCGTCCGGTCCACACAGGCAACGGAACGCCCAGCAAAGCGGCTGGCCACGTCCCGGTTCACCTCATCACTCAGGATGTCCTCCCAGCGCCCATTGCGGAGCTTGAAGAGCTTGTCTGTGTAGGTGGCCATGCCTGGAGGGGGGTATGGGTCAGTGGGCTGCAGCATCCCACCTCCTCCTGTGGAAGGTGCCCTGCAGCAGGGGAGGCTGCAGAGGAGGTACACTTTCCCCAGAGGGTCCCAAACCTCTGCTGTCTCCACAGCCCCCTACAATGCCCAGGGCTGGACTGCTGCTGCGGGAGCCCCCATGACCCTTAAGGGCCACCTGGAGACACACAGAAGAATCAACTCATTAAGGTAAAATGTGTCCCAGTGGGGTGCAGCCCTGTAGATCATCCCCAGGAAGGTAAAAGAAAAGAAAAAAAGAATCGATTCAGTGCCAGGCACAGGCAGTGAGCTGCACTGCTTGTGACAGCGCCAATGGCAGCACCTGATTTAGGGACAGGTGTGCCGGCAGCCACCGCCAGCCTGGGTAATTAGGAGCATCAGGAAGACAGATCTGCTGCCTGGAGGTCAGGGACACAGGGCAGAGCTGGGCTGAAGCACAAAGCCAGGGAGCTCTGGGGATTCCCGGTGCCAGACTGGGGCACTTAGGTCTTTTCCCAAAGACAGTCATGCCAGAAACTGGGACAGCACCAGCAGGGCAGGATTAGACCTGACTTGGTTCAGCAGGCACAGGGGAGCCACGAGACAGAGGGGCACAACTGCTGCAGGGCACAGTGGGGATTTGCAGTGCAGAGTTTCTGTGCCAGGGTAGCCCTGGGGATGGTGGGGAAGCTTCTGTCCTGCTTGGGGTGCCGCCAGGAGGGCGATGGGCAGCTGGAAGTGCTGACTCGGTGGCTGGCTGGGCTCAGTGTCCCACTCGTGCTGCCATCAATCAATGGAGCCACTCAACTGAGAAATTAACTCCAGCCAGCACACATCCCTCATGCACCGAAGGTCGCAGGCGGTTGTGCTGGGGGCTTGGGGCACAACTGCCAGTGGGACTCACCAGAGAAGGCGTTGTTGGTGTTGAGGAAGTAGATCTCTTCGCGGCCATCGCCGTCGATGTCACAGGCTGTCACACCGATGGCATTGCCCTGCCGGTCCCGCAGTGCATAGTATGGGGAGCCCCGCTCATCCTCCGCCACGTTCACCAGCCGCCCCTGTGCCTTGTCATACTTGAGCACCAGGTTGGGGCCATTGTACCTGTGAGCGTGAGCAGGGGGGATGGCTTCCTGAAGCTTGGGGACAGGATGAAAGCCCCTGTCCCATCCCCAGAGAGTCACTGGGTGTGAAGCTGGATTTTCCCCGATGGGCACTGCAGAGACCTGCATGGTCTGTGGAGGCCAAGGGCTGTGTCAGGCATCCCATGTCTACCTGGCCTGCATATCACAACACCAGGGCAGTGGTGAGGGCCAGGTAGCCAGCAGGGCAGGATGAAGTGCAGGTCCCTGCTTGCAGGCTTTGCCAGGGCAGGGAACTGGGCACACAAGGCAAATCCTCTCAGCAAGGTGCGAATCACTGGCTCCCCGCCCGTTCCTGCCCGACACACCAGTAAACAAGTTATACAACAGGCACCACAACTGCTTACAAAACCCCAGCTGGCTTCTTGACTCAGCATGGATGGGAATAGTGGCCCAGACCCCTCT
This sequence comes from Pachyramphus minor, assembly GCA_013397135.1. Lineage (NCBI taxonomy): Eukaryota > Metazoa > Chordata > Aves > Passeriformes > Tyrannidae > Pachyramphus > Pachyramphus minor. Next base: position 1,071,007 of record VYXB01004225.1, on the reverse strand, counting down.
CGAGTCCCCAGTGCTGTCTGTGGTTTCCCACCTCAGGGTGATGCTCAGAGCAGCAGCAGGGCCAGACTCTGCCTGCCATGCTTGTGCCTCCATCCCACTGGATGGGAGCTGTGGGGGTAAGGGACACTCTCCAGGTGGGCACACCCGTATCTGCAAGCCTTGTTTGGGGATGACAGTGGTGGTGTCTACACAGACCCTTCAGCAGCAGCTTACAGCCGTGCCAGCACACATGCACAGAGCCTGCACCATGGTCCCTGCTGTCCATGACCCCCTGGCAGCAGCTGTTCCGTGTCCAGCTCTACTTGGGCACTGGCAGCACAGCACACGGCTCCCTGCCTCCCCAGCTCCTGCCAGCCTTTCCCAGCTATCACTCCAATAAAAGACTATAAAAAACCTCCAGCCAATTAACTGAATCTCCGGAGAGCGCTGAGTCCTGTCAGCAGAGCCAAGACAGCTTGGGGACACACTGGCTCTGCACTGCAGGGTGGACCCCAGCTCCTGGGCAGCTGCCACTGCCCCAGAGGGGGGACTGATGGGGGCACTCACATGGCCCTACAAAGGCATTCAGCTGGCACCAAAATCCTAGTTGAGTGCACACACACACACACACAGAGGCAGACACCCACCCCATCCCGATTTGTGCACAACCACCCAGCCAGCCACAAGCCCACAAAAGAGGGATGACTTCCTGGCCCTGCAGGGCCACCAGGTCCTGCCCTCACTGAGGCACTAGTGCACCACTCACCCTGCCACCACAATCTCGAAGTCACCGTCAGCATCCAAGTCGGTGACAGCCACGCCATAGTTGAGCTGTGTGGGGTTGCTGTCGTAGTCAGGCGGGAGCAGGCGGTGGGTGACGGCTGTGAACATGGGCTCACTGCGCTGGGAGCCTTCACTGAGCCAGGCCAGGGACAGTAGGCACAGTGCCAGCATCTTGGACACCTGGGAGAGACCTGCAGCTCATCAGGTCCAGGAGGAGACCCTGCTCCACAATGCACAATGCCCAAGCACCCCCATTGCCCTGGCATAGGAGACACTCTCTTTCCACCCCTTGCCACATCACCCCAACCTGTGTCACATCACCTGCCCTTGACCCCTGGGCACTGCAAGAGCTCTGGCATCCCCATGTGTGGACCCTCAAGTGCTCACCCTCAGGGCTTCCCTGGGACAAGACCAGTGAGCTGCGGTTGAGCAGGAGTAAAACCTTGGGAGCCCATCCCATGGGAGGGACTGGGTAGGCAGAAGGAGAGCTGTGGGATGCTGACAAAGCTGGGCTCAGGCCCAGCTTGCTGTGCCCCAAGGGGCCACTGGCATCCAAATTCCTGGCAAGTCACAATACCAATCACTGCTCCCTTGGCAGGACCAGAGGAAGAGGGCATTCACCAGGCTGAGGAACTTGTTCTCTATCTAGTTGCTCTTCCAGAGCTGGGAAAGACCACAGGGAGAACATGAGGATACTCTGCCAGATGACTTCCATGTACCTCAGTTTCTCCAGCCTGCTGGCACTGTTCCTCCCAGTACCTCTGCAGGGTGAGCTCCTTCCAGCCTAGCCAGGAAAGGTTTTTGCACAGGGATGCGGCCCTGAGAAGGAGATGCTGAGAAGAACAGGAGAGCGGGAGGAGAGGCTCAATTAACCTGGACTGCGGAGGACAGTGTCTGCCAGCACTGCTGGCAAGGCTGCAGAGATTTTGGAGCTGGCTCTACCTGGCTGTAGCACAGGTGATCAGGAGGGCCACCCCTCACCCCAGGCCAGGCAATCTCCTCCAGGGGGGAAGAGCCCAGATTATGGGCATGAACCCACATGTCAGTGCTCCAGCTGGGATAAAAACCAGAAAAACCAGCCTGTCCCGCTCTCAAAAACTGGAGGGATGGCTGGGGCACCTGGCCATCAAGGTGGGGGACACTGCTTCATGTGACTATGACATCCCTCTGGGCAGGACTGCTCTCCCCAACCAGGAACAGACACCCCCCCAAAACTGGCATGGGTACAGAGGTGAATGACACCTCTGCCAGCTGATCCCCATGCCCCTGGACTCTGACAGCAAGCAAATGTGGCAGCTGCATGGTACAACATATGCCCACCTTGGGAAGGGGAAGGTGCCCCAGACTTAGATCCTGGCAGACCCACCAGGTTGTGGAGAACAGGCTGCTGCTGCCTTCCCTGGTGATGAGAATGGTCCCGGATCTCTTTGGGGGGCCAGGACTCCCCTGCCTCCCACCCATAGCTTTCAGACCCGCTATGGGTCTTCCTGGGCAGGAAGAAACTGTCCTCTAGCTGCAGAGGAAACCTTAATGCCACTGGCCAGCACACCCAGAGTCCTGCATCCCACTACTCCAGTCCTGCTCCCCTTTCCTCCGCAACCCCGTCTGTACCCCAGGCAGAGCCGCAAGGGTGGATGTGTGTGTATCCCCAGCTTTACCCTGTGCTGCTCCTATTCACTTCCTGGCATGACCCACACCCTCCCATAGACCCAGGCACAGCCAGCTGCCCTCTGTGCTCTTCACCACTCAGCCTGACTTGGGGCACTGTGCCCATCACTCTGCCATACTGTCTGGAGCAGCTTTCCAGGGGCAGGAGCTTAGGTCTTTCCCTGGTGCAGGTGCTCCATTCAAGACACATGTGATGGGGACAGGGGTTCATTGGGTTGTGCTGGGATGGGACAGTCCCTGGGTGTCACTCCGCAGTGCCAGACAGTGAGGAGGAGAAGCCATTGCCACAGCCCCACTCTGGGCTCATCGAAATAAGCATGTGGGAGAGCCGCCCGCATTGCGGACATACGGATGCAGGGCTGCCACACGAGCCCCTGGTCCTGCAGGGCAGCGCCACCTCACAGCCACAGCCAGGCAATGGGTGGCTGTCCCCAGGCCATTGGCAGGGCTCTCCCTGTCTTTCCCCCTTCCATCTCCCACTCCCCACAGTTTGGCCTGTTCCCCAGATACTCCGTCGCCTCATCCAGCTGCAGCTGAAATCCCTCCAAGCTGGATGGAACTTTTCCAGGAGGAAATAATACTCTTGATTGGACACAAAAGACTTTTCCCAGTGGATCCGGTGATTGGTGCCATGGGGAAGGGATGTACAGCCCAGAGCCAGGCCATTTTGGGAAGAGGGAGGGAGGCTCAGGGTCTGCATAGAAAGGCCTCATGGATCTCAGCATGCTGCTGATAGCACCAAGGCCCTGTTTGAAGCTAATGGGTTTTGCTTGTACACAGGGCAGACTTCAGTCTATCTTGTCCCAGCAGAGCCATGTCCTGGCTTGTGTTGTGGCATCTGGTGGCAAGGTCACCCCAGGAGTTGTGGTCACCCCAGGGTGCTTCCTAGTGTGGTTAAACCTGGTAACACAAATCCAAGGTGCCAGGCAGGAGTAGAGGCAGTGGGTGGATGCCGTGGCTACCCATGCAGGGTGCAGTCCCAGGGGCACAGGGGCAGGGTGCTGGCTCCAGGGCCAGGATGCAATGCATAGGGCTCATCTGCTCCCACGCATTGCTGTGGATGACAGCGCACTGTAAGAATGGTGGGATGGGACTGGAATGGGAGCCATGAAGCAGGCAGGTGGTTGTGCTCCAGACTCTTCACTGTGACTGGGGAGATGCTGTTCCTGGGGCTCCTCATTGTAATCACATGCACATCTCCAGCCGATGATCCACATCACAGGGAGGGTGGGAGCTGGCTCGCTGTGCAGCCACCCCATCCCGCATGCCACGGTGACATTGCTGCCCTCCACACTATGCACCCCAGTGATGTCATGCTCCACCACTGCAGCAACATCCCATCCCAGTCCGCAGTCACCTCCAGCACCTCTACAACATTTCTTGACATCATGCAGCAAGGGTCTTCTTGCATCCCAAAGGCCCCCCAAAGCAGTGACAAAATGGTGACATCACAGCACCTCATGCCATCATGCTGCACGTGCCCCAGTAACATCATATTCCCACTCCTGCTATTACCAGGCTGTCACATCTGTACCTGCCAGGGCAGAGGACGGGTAGATGTCCCGTAGACCCTCTCCCACACCAGCTGGGCTGTCCAGGAGTGCCAGCAGTGCCCCCTCCACAGCACCTCAGCCCCAAGCAGTCCAGACCCTGCAATGCCTCTGCTCCAGCCAAAGCCCGTGAGCCCAAGTCCTGCTGCTACGTCTGCTCGCTGCTGTGAGCCTGTCCCTCCTATGCAGGACTCCTCAGAGCCGGACCTGGCAGGCTGGGGCTCAGCCAGCAGCAGCTAATGCAGTGTGGAGATGAGCAGTCACCTCAGCCTCTGAGCTCAGCCCAAAGGGACATCAGGTCCTTGGGGTCTCAGACTCACCATCACACAGCTCTTTCCCAGGCAGGTAGGTACATGGCTGGACCCCTCTGCTCACTGTCCCCAGCTCGTCCCCAGGCTCAGTCACGACCAAGCACAAGCACCACTATAAAGAGGCGCTGTCCACCACCCTGCTGCCCCTACCAGCG